>CM071573.1:69835771-69912670 GCA_036426205.1 Ascaphus truei | reverse complement strand
TTTGAATTTTCTCCTTTTTCAGTCTCTGTATTCTTCAGGGCCTCTTTGCAGTCCTCCTTCCATTTACGCACATCCGCTTTGAGAATGACAATCTCCTGGCGTGAGACTTCCTTCTCTAGGTTGAGGGTCTGAAGCTCCTTCTGAGAGACTTTGAGACCTGTATCAAGATTGATAGTAGTTTCTTTAGCAATGTCCAGCTCCTCAGTGAGACTGTGTAGTTCCTTTCTGGAAAACTTCCAGGTCTGGTGCGGCAAGCTGTGGTCTGATGTGTGGGCATCCAGTGCTCTGGCGGAGAGTCTACCTCTTTCTGAGATACATCCACCTCTATCCGGACACTGTTGACCTCCTTTTGTGAGGCATTCAGCTCTATGCGAAGAGTGTGAACCTTCGCTGGAAGACTGTCATTTGCTTCAGTGCCTCCTCATACTTCCGCTTTAGCGTAGCCACCACCATTTCATCAGATTGGGCTCTGCTTTTCATCCATGGCGGAAATAGTAGCCTTTGCAGTATCTAGCTCAGTCTTGAGATCGTCCAATTCTGTCCTGGCTAAAGAGTACTTGCGAGCACATATTCCTGTAGCTTCACGTTATTTTTCTGTAGCTCTGTGTAACCATCTTCCTTTTTGTTCAATTGTTCACGGACCATAACACAGTCATGCCTGGCATTTTTTC
The DNA here is from genome assembly GCA_036426205.1 of Ascaphus truei. Classification (NCBI taxonomy): domain Eukaryota; kingdom Metazoa; phylum Chordata; class Amphibia; order Anura; family Ascaphidae; genus Ascaphus; species Ascaphus truei. The sequence continues at coordinate 69,911,999 of CM071573.1, read as the reverse complement.
AGGGCATCTTCAGGGTTGGTCAAGGGATCGTCACTCACTGGTTCCACTTCCCTGGGATGGTTGGTTGAGGTTCCTCACTGTTGGCAGCGGACAGACACTTCTTTGGGTACATGATTTCTTGCCTTGGGCCCTCTGGATATTCGGTTATCCCGCGGAACGAATTTTCCATTTTCTCTAGACTGCAGGGCAACTCGGATCCCCTCCTTTCCTCCACAGATCTGCGGACGTGTCTGTTCCTTCACGGTAAGTGAAAACCCTTTTCTTTTTCTTTTTCCGCTTTTTTGATTTGGATGACACCGTCCCTTCAGGGATATTGGGGTCCTCCATCTTCATTGGAATTTTGCAGCGTCACTGGATCCACCCACTTTTCTTGCAACTGTAATAGCTGACGGAAATATTCGGTGATCCACTGCTCCCGCTCTGTCTCCTGCTGTTCATATTCGTCATCAAAGGGAGCGGTCTTTCTGTTCGTTGTGCCGAGTTCAGGCACCCCCCACCATTCTTGGGTGTTTTTGTTGGTGTGACTCGTTCGGTTCCCGTAAGAGATGTCTTCCTCTTTATTGGACTGGAAGTGCCACTCTTCCGTGGGGTAGGGTTTCATTACAGGAACGCTGCATCTTGTCCTCCATTTTTAGGCTATCAGGTTGTAATTTTCTTCCTGACCTCAGGAGGCGCTATTGCAGCTGTTGCCACTGTTTTGCTAAACCCCCAATTGTGGTAGTTCTACAGATGGGCATATTTTGCTGGTAGAAGTCTTAGCTCTCACAGGCATCTCTGTAGACTTTTTCTTTCTTGGATAATTTTTTTTAATTTTTTTTTTTCAATATCAGCAATGCTGTGCATGCATTTTCTCTTATCAGGTAACAAGATGTGCAGTTGCTAGGTAAAAAAGTCTATATTGCTTTACACCATTTACTTGCTAGGTGTAATCTCTCATTAGGTATGCTGAATGTGTAGTTGCTAGGAAAAAACTTCTTTTGCTTTACACCATTTACTTGCTAGTGCAATCTCTCTCGCTTCAGCAACAGAATTTGGTTTTCTGCCTGAGTTCAGTAATTTTCATCTCATCTTTGGTTATTATGGCATTCTCACTTCACACTTTGGGTTTTGCTCCCAATATATATAGTCAGACTTTTTACTTGCAGAAAAAAAAACATTCTTTGCAGTGGACTATTTCTATCATTCCCGGCAGGGTGACTCAACACTCCGCAATTGGCTTTTGAATAACCTTTACACAGTTCAGTAATCCCTTTTTCCCCCATAGGGCAATTTTACACTCAGCATTTGTTTGCTAAAAATCCCCGGCTTCAGCACAGTCTTGTATCATTTTTCACACTTTTCTGCATATACTCCATTCACACTGGTACCCTATGTGGTGTGGCCACTTTATTTGCAAATCAGTTCCACTCATGGGTCACCATCTGTATTCACTGCTTCAGCAGAAACTTTGTGAAACACAAAACACCTATCCTTTTTAAGGGCTGACTCACTTCTGAACCCTGACTATGGCTGAAAGTCAAAACCCCTATTTCAATGACCATATTACACTTTGTGATAGGCAAATAAGTTTTAGCTGTTTCAGCAGTCTCTCTCCTCTTGGATTGGGGCAAAAGAGTCCATCTGTGGTTTTGTAAGTTTCAGTGGTGTATATCCCTTTAACTCTGATCTCTCTGCATGAGGTTTTTTTTTTTTCTAATGCTCAGACTTGTTTGTAGGAAAAAAGCTTAAAAAAAATCACATAAAAATCTCCGGTCCTTTTTAACTTCAAAGACACCTCTCATCCCACCATATGTAGACGGACGTTCACAAGGTACAAAATTGGAGACTTTTGTAGGTGAAATTATAATAAGGCTTTATTGTGCTTTTCTCTTTCATCAGGAAACCATCCAAACACAGGGGGGGGGGGGGAACAAAGCCTATTCACTTGGAGTATTCTAGTGAAATCCATGCAATCAGTTCACATCTCCCTAGTTAAGCATTCTCCAGCCCCAAACACATAGCATGAAAACGCATTATAGAAGTCTCTTAAGAATGAAAGTTTATCTGTTAGCTGCTGTAGAGTAAGCTTCTCTGCTCTCCTGACCGCACCCGTGTGTGCACAGAAAATGTCAGCATCCAGGTTTAGAAGTCTTATTTGTCAGCTCCAAGATCTGTGTTCTCTGGTCAGTCTCCCCCTGGAGACTCAAGAACCACTGCTCTGTCTCCAAAGTTCAGCTCTCAGTCAGAGTTAAGGAGTCATTTCCTGTCTCCCAAGACAGGCTTTTCTAAGCAATCAGGTAGGTGGGGTTAGTTAATTGCCTACCAGCAGTTAACCACCACACTGCTGGATTAGAGGCACTATTGTGAACAGGATAAGTCCCCTGCTACACTACTGTATATATATATATATATATATATATATATATATATATAAAAGTGAAAAAATGTTTGTCTGTGTGTTTGTGCCCCCTGTGATTGGCCGGCGTACCTACAGCTCATTGGCCTGCGGGGTGGGCTGACGTCACGGCCACGCCTACACAGGGCCATGACAGTCAACACACCCACACCGTGCGCGCCTCTTGGCCTCACTATCCTTTGGTGACTGGCAGGACCGCACAGTTGACTCCTACTCCTCCATTTGATCCGTTTGTCTTTTGGCAGGACCCACAGTCACTGTACTGCTACATTCACTCCGCAGCCTCCCTCACGTCTCGCCCTTCCCTCCGCTCACCCCCACCACCCCACTACACACACAACGCAACTCCGCATCCTCCCTCATGCTCTCCCCTTCCACCGCTTCCTCACTCTCTCCCCCCTTACCAACGCGCCATCCTCCCCTGCTCCCGGTGCCTCCTCCTGCTCACCCTGCACACCCCATACGCACCCTCCCTCGCGCTCTCCCCCTTCCTCCCATGCCGTCCTCACACTCACGCCGCACAACGCTGCATCCGTATCCTCCCTCGCGCTCTCCCCTTCAACCCCGCGCATCCTCCCACTCACTCCGCCACTGCTTCATCCTCCCTCGCGCTCTCCCCCTTCCACCCACGCCGACCTCCTTCTGACCTCACCTCGCCTGACCACCCCCATCCTCCCTCGCGCTCTCCCCCTTCCACCCACGCCGACCTCCTTCTGACCTCACCTCGCCTGACCACCCCCATCCTCCCTCGCACTCTTCTCCTTCCAACTGCGCCGTCCTCCTGCTCACTTTATTGCATCTGACCACCCCGCCATCCTCCCGCCTCCGGCATTTCAGACAGCGCATGCGTGCAACAACCAGCATCAACACTACCAGGTAAGAATCTGCATGCAATTACGATCACCACCCCCACCACTGTCTCAGACTCTCCCCCCTCACCTTTCACTACACAGCAGTCATATCACACACACACACACACACACCACACCACACACACACACACACACACACCACACACACAACACCCACACACAACACACACACCACACACACACACACACACAACCCCAACAACACAAATGTGGGGAATTGAGATATGAAGGGGGGGGGGACCAGGCCGTGACCGAGGGGGGAAACGAGCTGTGAAGGGTGGGGGAATAGAGCTGTGAAGGGGTGGGGGGGGGCCCGGAGCTGTGAAAGGGGGGGGGGGGAATTGGACATGTGAACACGGGCGGGGGATGCAGCTGTGAAGGGGGGGAATGGAGCTGTGAAGGGGGGGGGAAACGGAGCTGTGAAGGGGGGAACCGAGCTGTGAACAGGGGGGGAACAGATTTGTGAAGGGGGGGGGAATCACAGATGTGAAGGGGGGAGCTGTGAATGGGGGGGACCCCAGCTGTGAATGGGGGAGGTATTCATGTGCAGGGGGGGCCCGGTGCTGTGAACGGGGGAGAACAGACAGGGGGGAGAAAAGGGGAAGGCGGGGGAGAGAGGGAAGGGTGAGAGAGAGAGAGGGGGGAGCGGAGAGAGAGGGGGAGCGGAGAGAAGGGGGGAGCGGAGAGAGGGGGGAGCTAGAAGGGGGAGCCGAGATAGGAAGTGAGGGAAAATGTTAATCTGGGCAACGCCGGTATATCAGCTACTATACACACACACACACACACAAATATACAGAGGCAGTGAGGGGAATATTATGGATGGGCATCCATAGTTAAGGTTTGCATGAGATTTCCATTATAACCTCTCTTTTTCAGTTGCTTATAATCTCAAAAATTCACCAATCTATCTGAAATTTTGAATTTTGGGTTGGATTGACAAAGTCACCTTTTTTGTGGCAAGTTTGAGCACAATTTGTTGTACCTGTTTGATAAAAATTTGACATGTCATTGCGAGGCATTTATGAGCAATTTCATATGAATGAAAGAGTATTTGTGATCAATTGCTATATATGGTCCATAGGGTAAAAACCATAGAAAATTCAATTGAAAAACTTTGTTAAAGTATAGCTAAGGTTTGAAAGCAATCCCTTCAAAAGTCTGGGAATTTCGAAGTGAAGGTGACACGCAACCATACACCCGCCCCCCCCCCCAATTCCTTTGCTGATATCATATATGACATCACAAATGAAATCATATATGCCATGATCCCTTTACATCAGAGAATGTGGAATGCAGCCCCAAAGAACCAGGCTTCTCTGGTCCATTTCTTCCCCAGCCCACTCCTCAAACATTAGACTTTTCTGGACTCTTCTTCGACACTTCCTAAAGCATCACATCTCTTCCCGCTCCCCAGAAACATGAGGCCTCTCCAATCCCTTTCTCCCTTTTGCCCCCCAAGCATATGGCTTCTCTCATCCCTCTCTCCTCTCACCCCACAAGCATTAGGTTTCTCATTTGCCCTTTTCCACCCGCCAACCAGAAGCATGAGGCTTGTCCAATCCCTTTCTCTTCCTTACATCATGCTTCTCCAGTGTCTCTCACTCCACACCGCAGATGCATCAGGCTTCTGTGATCCCTTTGTTCCCCTTGCCTCCTGAAGTATCAGAAGACCCTTTATCCCTCCACCCCCCCACAAGTATCATCAGTCCTCTGATCCCTTTCTCTACCCTCCATTCGCATCCCACAAGTATCATCAGGCTTCTCAATACGCCCCCCTCTCCCCCCACCCCCCACACACACACCCACTGCTCCCCCATGCTTGGTTGTGATCATAACTTTGGAGGAATGAAAAGTCTTAAATGAAATGCTGGTCAGAGTGGAAATTGTCCACGGTGCTATAGTAGTAGTCTTTAGTGTGCTACATGCATCAGACAAATGTGATGTCAACTTTAACAATTCCATAGTCACCTCTATCCACTCCACATCCACTGATGTGATGGGGCATGTCATTTGTGGCATCATGTATAATGACATCAGCAGAGCATGGAGGGGGCGTGGGTTAACTTTGTCACCTTAACTTTGAAATGTCCAGACTTTTACAGAGTTTGCTTACAAACCTCAACTACACTTTTACAACATTTTTTCAATTGATATCTATCTGTATATATGTAGCCTCTCCAGTTCTCCATTTCTAAGACGATTCTGGGTAACTCCATCACTTCCACTTCTGTGGATCAGCTGCCAGGCTGTCTGCAAATGCCGATGCTACACGGAGAAAGCATCTAGGAATGCCAGTTCTGGGGAGCAGGCTGTGTCCAGTCCATAGTCATTTTTAGCCTGGGATTCCCAGCTGGACCCTGCTTCCTGCAGTCCTAGGGTCCAGAAAAACCAGGCTCCCTGCTGGTTGGGAGAAGTTTCACTTCCCTTCTCTCTGGGGAAAAACAGTCTCCGTTTCTAGCAACTTCCTGCCTTTTATCCCACTCAATCAGGAGTTGTTTGTATATTTGTGTATATTTTGCACTTATGTCTCTCTCTCTCTCTCTGTGTGATGTGATTTTATATATCTATATTCTCTCTCTCTCTCTCTCTCTCTCCTCCTCCTCCTCCTCCTCCTCCTCTTCCTCCTCCTCCTCCTCCTCCTCCTCCTCCTCCTCCTATTACGTTTGACACCAAAAACATTATGATGGATTGGTTTGTATTTTTCATGGAATGTTTCGTCAGTTTACCTGCATTTAGACAGCCCATAAGTAGCACTATATAAGGATAATTCCAAAGATAGCGTAATCCAATTCTAAACATCTTGAAAAGTTATTCTCTTCTCTCTCTTTATATATGAGAAATATTTAATGTTATTAAAGATGGCGTTCCACTGCATTTTGCCAGTTCGCTGATTAATTGTTAGTGACATAACTGGTATATTACAGTATATTACTGGTATATATAGTGACATTACTGGTATATTACAGAACAATCTGTGCATACATTATATTTTGTTATATATCTACTTTGGGTGAAAACACTGAATAAGAAAGTGAACTGTGCTGAATAAAATGATGCAAACATGGTATTCCTACTTATTATTACACATTGAGGAACTGTGTTGTATAAATTAGTTTAACATTGTAGCTCATATTAAAACTATGCTTTTTATGAACTGCTGAAGAGTACTTCCTGAGAGGTTAAATAAGGCTGGCCAATGTTATAGCTTTATTGAACTTTCTAAACATTTGACTTCGGGATACAGCAGTAAATGGCTCTCTTTAAAGGAAATCCAGGTCGTTCTATGCTGAATGTGGCCACAGTCAGGGCTGGAATGCTAATGTGAACAACAGTAAAATGCAGATAGACCACATGAATCTTGTATTTTGGCTTCCACAGAATCAATTTGTAGTAGTTAGATTTATAACTTCTCCCTTTCATTCCAGGTTCCAAAGAAATACATTCTCTCACTGCCCCCATTGCAATGTGTCCAGAAGACAAAGAGATGCTTATGGGCCAAATGCTTATTGTCATGCTAATTGTTCTCAGCTGAATTCATTTAAAGGAAGCAAAGAGACGCTTTTGAAGCAATTTGTAAAACAAAGGAAATTTGGTTCTTGAAGACAGAATTTTCCATACATCCACACAAAAAGGTCAAATGTGAATCCCCAAAAATGGCTTGCTACCATTCCAGATAAAGAATATTATCACTTCTCAGTATACTAATATAATAACATCGTTTTACTAAGTAGAGCTCAAGTAATTTAAGATCCTAGATTATGTAAGTTCTCCAAAGTGTAGGGTAATGTTTTAATCCTCTATTTGGTACACCCCAGCAAGGCCATGTTTTTTGGTATGATCAACTGATCACACATTCCCATTTATGATAGGTGCAGACTTGTGTGCTTGGTAATTCTTTGATTATTTGATCAATCTGGTGTCTGGAGGAGAGGGTTGAGAGACACTGGTGATTATGACATAATACTCGAAGAGCTGGTTAGTAGCATAACACACATCAGGGCACCCTACGTGGGTACTTATTGCTACTCTTTGTTGTAGCTCTTCAACACTCACAAATCCAATGTATGGCGTATTTTCTCTGTATTTGACTCCCTCCTCCAACCTTATCCTTGCACATCCCATCCTTCCTTTACTTCTCAAGTCTCCTCAAGACTTTGACAACCACTTTAAAGGCAAGGTGGCTTTTATTCACAAGGAGATTCCTTCTGTCCCTTCCACCTCCTCTCTGCTTCTACCTAAACCACCTTCTTCCACTCTAGACTCCTTTTCTCCAGTTACAGAGTTGGAATTTCTAAGATGATCTCTTCTCCCTCTGCCGCATGCCCTCTCGATCCTATCCCTTCTCACCTTACCAGAACTCTTACCCCTGTCTTGGCCCCACTCACACCCATATCTTTAATTCCTCCCTGTCCTCTGGCACTTTCCCCTCCCCCTTTAAACATGCAATGGTCACACCTATTCTCAATAACACCCTATACCCTATGTGCCTGCCTAACCTCACCTTTAAGTCAAACCTTAAAACTCACCTCTTGAATTAAGCATTTCAGTAGAATAGACTCATGGCTGCTGTGACACAGCCACAATCGCTCCTACCAACCATTGTGGTCAAGCACTACTTATTGCCTCATCTGCTGTCACTGTAAATCTCCTAACATACCACTTAGATTTTAAACTCTCCGGGGCAGGGATTTACTTTTCTTTTGTCTAATTTTGTTTGTTGCACTTATTGTATTATAATTCCCGGTACTGTATTGTCTCTTTTGTAAAGCACTGAGTACACTATGTACGCTATATAAATAAAGTTATACATACATACATATATAGCTCTTGGCATGGAATTCCATAATTTAATCGTTTCTTTTTTTGTATTGCTTTTGTGGTTGTGAGATAGTTTTTTGTGTAATATTCTTCTTTGCATCTTAGTGGGTAGATTAAGCTCATATAAGTCCCCAAAAGGCAGCCAGTGTTTATCTGGGCACTGTTAGGGGGTCATTTATGAAATTCTCCCAACTTAAAAAAAACTGCACCAAGATATATCAAGGAAAACAATCCTATTGAGATTTTCTTCAATTTTGCAGCTGGGAGACGACTTAGTATAGAGACTCCTTAAAACATATCCTAGTAAATGAGCTCAGGTTAAAAAAAATGCACCACCTTGCCAGCACCTGACAATACTTTATGGGATCAATTCTACAGTTAAAGAAAATAGTATGCTGCCCATAACTGTACACATCACCTCTATTGTAGCATTTTGGGTTAGAATTCACCATTCAGTTGATTCTTCTTCCACTTAAACCTGATAATTCCTTTATTCATGGATCCATCATGCCAATCTCTTTCCATTATCCCTTGTTTCTCCTCTTACACTACCCTTCTCCAATGTGGCACATTCTCTCCTTTCTCCAATATGCCAGTTCTTTGCCGTGCACATTTCCACCTTCTCGATATCATTTGCTAATCTATTCCCCACCTTTTACAAACACTCAATCTCCAATTTATCTCGTGCAGTTACACCAATGCCTAGTTTTCTGTACTGTTTCTCCTGGTCCACTGTTTGTCTCTTTACATATTTTTCATTTTTTTAAAAATAGTGCACAATATGTTGTGACCAATTACCACTTCTTTCCTCCTTCCTGTTTTATTGATAGTTTGTGATCTTTCTGACACTTGGAATCATGGGTGCCTGACTGAGATTGTATTTAATGTTGATAGTTTTCTTAAACAAATTATGTGTGTGAAATTGGGGTGGGGGAGCTTGTTCCAGATTCCTCATTCACTTGAATTAGCCCATATTATTAGTGGGATATGTTTATCCAGTTGAAATACAGAGACATTACAATATTCTTAGAAACAGTTTTATTTCAAGATCCATAGACTTAGTAACTGTCTTTTTAAGACCTGTCTAATGACATATTCTGTTACATATGCACATAATCATATGTTATCTCTAACTGTCCTGACATGTGCAAATTGAATGTATAACCATTTAATGTAACCAGGTAATGTCACCAGAACTCTGTGCCCAAGCCATATTTGAAAACGAGAGGTAACTCTCAATGGATTATTTCCTGGTAAAACATTTGATAAATAAATATTCTGTTTTAGTCTGTGTTGCCTACTTCAAACTTGCCCTTTCATTTAAGGTTTAATCACACAAGTCAGTGAGAATTACTTGCTCATCTTAATGTATACTGTCTTAAAACTCCATGGTGCCAGAGCTTTATTTTCATAAATGATACCCTTTTGGTACTAGAATAGATTAAATCCATGCATTGATTCTCCAAAACTCATGTCACCCTCTTTTTATGAGAATTAAAGTGCCTCTAATTGCCTTGCAATTGAATAGAAAAGTTCAACTGGAGGGTATAAAAAGCAACAGATTGGCCATGCACCTTCATAAGGTTCTCCATGAATAAACTCCTTGGATGAATTTTACGCTTATATTATTTGATGCTGAAGCTCACAGTGTTTAATGTCAGAGCCAAGATTGATGCAGAAAAGCTAAGAGACGCACCACTGACCATGGTCCTGAACAGAGCAAAGCTCACAGTGTAAGCTCAGAGCTTGGCACTGCTCCATTACTGCCTCATTTAAACTATTCAGCTCGAAACCTCCTCCCCCTAGAAGCTGACAAGCCCCCTGTCAGTGTCCCAGCAAGCTCCTGCTGCCAGACAAATCACAATTTCCACGCTACATACTTTGCCTGTATGTGTCCCACTACATTCTCTGCAAGCTTTATACTGTTTGGAACTCCCCACTGGGGCATCCTGCATGGTAAACAAATCTGTTGCTTTCTCATTTAAATGCATCGATTTGGGAGGCTTCTTTTTGATTAATGAGGTATAAAAATAGGTATTATCCCCAAGGATAATTTATTCGTTAAATAAGTAACTATGTTATTTTAAGTGCGTTTCTTGGGAGCTTGTTGAAATCATTTCATGTTTCAAGATGATCCAATATCGAAAAGGAACTCACTTTGTGTTTTTGCCGTCAGCAACACATCATTTCTAAAAGTCTTCCATTCCTAATGCCCAAGCTGGACAATAATAGCGGGAAACAGCACAAGATATATTAAAGCAAATGTCCTTTGCTCTCAATGCATTTTTTTATTTAGTAACCTTGATGGTATTTTTTTTTTTTTAGAGATGTGAGAACTTGCCAAGATTCACTTTGCTTTAACCAGTCAAAAAGTTTGAAAATTCATAAAGTTCTGAAATATTTGCTCTTTTGTATGTCATTTCCCAGAATCCCTTGCTGCAGTGGAAGCACTGAATGCTAGGAGATAATAGTGAAAAGGAGGGTTGCAGACTGGTCTGAGACATGTGAATGTGCTCACAAGTGATATTATCATTTGAAATATGTGTTGGAATTTGTCTGTTATAGCTACATGTACAGTATGAATGTATGTATGCATGTCTTTATTTATATAGCGCCATTAATGTACATAGCGCTTCACAGTAGTAATACACACGACAATAATATAAATAACAAATAATAATAATAACACATAATGGGAAGAAGTGCTTCAGACATAAAAATAACATTTAGGAAAAGGAGTCCCTGCTCCGAAGAGCTTACAATCTAATTGGTAGGTAGGAAGAACGTACAGAGACAGGAGGAGGGCATTCTAGAAAGTGCGTCTGCAGGGGGCTAAGCTTTATGTATCAGGTGTATAGTATTAGCCACAGAGCTACGCATATGCTTCTTTAAGCAGGTGTGTTTTAAGGTGGGTCTTAAAGGTGATAGAGAAGGTGCTAGTCGGGTATTGAGGGGAAGGGCATTCCAGAGGAGTGGGGTAGTCAGTGAGAAAGGTTTAAGGCGGGAGAGAGCTTTAGATACAAAGGGGGTAGAAAGAAGACATCCTTGAGCGAAATGCAAGAGTCGGGGCAGAAGAGTGTAAAACTTTAAAAGTGAGGAGGAGAATTGAATGTGAGTTGTGGGATTTGACAGGAAGGCAGGAGAGTGATTTCAGCAGGGGAGACGCTGACACAGATTTAGAAAAGAGTAGAGTGATTCTGGCATCAGCGTTTAGGATAGATTGTAGGGGAATAGAGGTGATGTGGTGCTCAAGCATGAAATCCCATCAAGTATAATGTGAGAGGTACACTTCTGGGACATAAATATTGTTTCAAACCTTAAAAGGGGCTCCAGTTACCCTGAAGGCAGGGGTAGATGCACAAAGACACCCTCCCCTAACCTCATTGGGCTGGCCCCAGGTATGTACTCACGAATGTTTGTCACCAGAGTCCTCTCAGTCTGCGTGCTGTTGCCAATAGGGAGAAATCCAGTGCAATGTGGATTGGTGCAACGCACAGCAGAAGGGTGATAGCAGGTCTGGCAAAAAGTTTCTTTATAAAGGGACATAAAAACGGAAGGCTGCAACCTTCTACGCGTTCGTGCAGTCAAAATGCACTTTATCAAGAAAGTGCATTTTGACTGCACAAACGCGTAGAAGGTTGCAGCCTTCCGTTTTTTATGTCCCTTTAATAAAGAAACTTTTTGCCAGACCTGCTATCACCCTTCTTGCTGTGCGTTGCACCAACCCACATTGCACTAGATTGTAGGGGAGACAGGTGAGAGGCAGGAAGGCCGGACAGCAGGAGGTTATAGTAATCAAGACGGGAGAGAATGAGGGCTTGTGTCAGAGTTTTAGAAGTCGAGCAACAGAGGAAAGTGTGTATCTTTATAATATTGTGGAGGAAAAAGCGACAGGTTTTAGATACATTTTGAATGTGAGAGGAGAATGTGAGAGAGGAGTTGAGTGTGACCCCTAGGCAGCGTGCTTGCACAACTGGGTGTATGACAGAACTTCTAACAGTAATGTGGAAGGAGGTAGTGGGGCCAGGCTTGCAATGAAATATGAGGAGCTCTGTTTTTGACATGTTAAGTTTAAGTCGGCGGAGGGCCATCCAGGATGAAATCCCAGAGGGACATTCAGAAACTTTGGTCAGCAGGTGTAAGGTCAGGGGATGAAAAGAAAATGTGTGTGTCGTCAGCATAGAGGTGATATTTGAACCCAAGAGATGTGATTAAGTCACATAGAGAGAGTGTGAACAGAGAAAAGAAGAGAGGTCCCAGGACAGAGCCATGGGGTACCCCCACAGAGAGATCGATAGAGGAGCAGGAGGTGTTAGCAGAAGAGACACTGAAAGTATCATAGGAGAGGTAAGAGGAGATCCAGGATAGAGCTTTGTTACGAAGAGTATGGAGAATGTGAAGGAGAAGAGGGTGGTCCACAGTATCAAATGCTGCAGAGAAGTAAAGTAATATGAACAGAGTGTAATGACCTCTGTCTTTGGCAGCATGGATGTCATTAGTTATTTCAGTGGGGGCTGTTTTAGTGGAGTGAGCAGTGCGGAAGCCAGATTGTAGAGGGTCTAGGACAGAATAGGTTTTGAGAAAATGGAGCAAGCGAGAGAATACAAGACTTCAAGGAGTTTAGAGGCAAAAGGCAGGAGTGAGACAGGCCGATAGTTAGAAAGACAGGTAGTGTCAAGCTTGCTGTTTTTTTTAGTAATGGTATGAATGTTGCATGTTTGAAGGAGGAGGGAAAGGTACCAGACTAGAGGGAGGCGTTAAAAATGTGTGTGAGCGTAGGGTTTATAGTAGGAGCAAGAGGTTTTAGGTGATGGGAAAGAATGGTGTCAAGAGGGCAAGTGGTAGATGGAGAAGAGAAGATCAGCAGTGACACATCCTCCTCTGTGACAGCGGAAAAAGAGTCAAGGAAGGCAGGAGGAGAGTTAGGAAGAGATGTAGGATGGGAGGAGGAAACAGAGGGGATGTCCTAACGTATGGATTCCACCTTTTCCTTAAAATAGTCAGCAAAGTCCTGAGGTGAGATAGAGGCGAAAGAAGAGGCAGTCAACAGGGTGAAATGGTGCTCAGTCACAATATAAGCTACAGAAATTCTTTCCAAATATAGAAACATAAAGTGTCCGGAAATGCCTTCAGTAAATCAGGTCTCCAAATCCATAATAATAATAGTGTGCCCAGGAGGGATGTGCATTTAGTGGTACCCACCACAGCATGTGGCGCAATGTAATAGAATTCCCTTCAGCATCTATATAGGATTGGTGTATGAGAGACAGTAACAATAACAAGGCTACAACCCGTTACCTTATTTCAGAAGCCCTCTCCAGGTGTGGTAACTCCGTGGGGCGTGCAGATCGTTGAGTAGTTGACTCCAGACAAATTGTGTATGAACGATGCACAGCACAGCAGCACAAAAAACGGAGGATCATGCATGGGTAACTCCCATAAAAAATATCAGATTTATTGAGCTCATAGACAGCTAGCAGAGATAAAACCCCTACGCGTTTCGCACCCCCTGTGCTTTATCTACATTGCCCAAACGTGTGAAAGTTCTATAAAAATTGACAAATTTCACCAGCAAATGTACATTGAAACAACATCCACAAATAGGGTTTTGTTTTTTTTCTAGCAAAAATATTATATTTCAGACTATGGAATTGAGTTTGTGTTTTACTGGGCAAACTGCTTGTGAACTTTTCAAACGCTGCAAAATTTTCTTTGGCAAATTTTGCATGGTTCGCATATCTGCATCTGTATTTTTTCATGAACATTGTAACTACCTTTGAAGCTGGAAGACTTTGATAAATTGCCCACAGTGACTCTAGTGTGTATTAACCTTTCAACACTGATTGGGTCATGCAACACTCGATTATGTTCATTGAATTATTTATTTGCAATGGTTGATACAATATATTTCCTTTACTGTGATCCAAATGAATTGAAAAAAAAAAAAAAAAATACAGTGGTACTGTGTCTGACTTCCAAAAATGCCAAAGTTATTTAGCAATAAGGAAACGCTATTTTGACCATGTTTTAGAAATATGTATACTAAAAGTTAACTTTAGCCTTATGTTTATGCTTAGGCAGTAGAAAGGAAAAGAGGCTTTTTAAAGTAAAGAAGGTTTTTCTTTAAATAGTTTCATTTAAAAAAATGTGGCATTTTGAGGGTTTAAATTAAAGACGTGATTCTTTGTGCCCTCTGGTATCGCCTATATTCATTCATAAAAAATACGAATCTTTCATTATCTCACAGGTACATCTTTCTTCAGTCCATTTCCAGAGAGAGTCTTGGGCCAAATATATGAAAATTGAATACAATATATAAAGATAGGCTGATTTACATTTAATTAGTAAAGGGAGCCTGCGCAGGGCCGCTTTAGGGCAAAGCGGTTACCTGGGGCCTTGCACCTTGGAAGGGCTCCGTGCTCCCTCCTCTCCCTTATCCTGCCGGCACCAGGATCAAAATTCCGCCCAATGGGAGAGCTGGAGGAGGGAGCTGGGGAGTCCCCGAACAAGAACAGGACTGCACGGCTGCTCATCCCAAAGTAGGGAGGGGGGGAAGGTGTGTTGCTGGGGGAGGTGTGTTGAGTGTGCATGTGTATATAGCTGGGGGAGGTCTTACCTTATGCAGAGCGACCTTTCTTCTGCAGCATCATGTTGTCATGGCAACATGCCGCGTTCCCCATCATTACGCTGTGACGTCATCATGCTGCAGGAGGAGGTGCTCTGCTGCCAGCATGCCGCCTTGGGCCCCACCAAAAGTAAGCCCGGCCCTGGAGCCTGGTATCAGATCATTGGAATTGTCCTTACCAGTAAAAAAAAAGACACTTTCATAGTCTATGCTAATAATAATATTAGTTCATATAGCACCTTACACCCAATGAGACTCAAAGCGCTTCACAATTCCAGTATAGTGCACAGTACACAGTACAGGTATTTGGTGCCTGAGGCACAGGGAGATAAAGTGCCCAAGGTAACTAGGAGCTGACACCGGGAATTCAACCAGGTTCCCCTGATTCAAACTCAGTGTCTTTAACTTACTGAGCCTCTCCTTCTTGGGTACAGCTGTGTTTTAAAACTGAGACAGTAGACTTGACACAGTCATATTTTGAGACGTTGCTGACATTTTTGCTTATTGTTCCTCTAGAGCAGGGGTCTGAAACGCAGTCCTCAAGTGACAGGTTTTGTGAATATCCTTGCTTCAGCACAGGTGGCTCAATCAGTGGCCCAGCCACCTGTGCTGAAGCAGGGATTTCCATAAAACCTGAACTGTTGGTGGCCCTTGAGGACAGCGTTTGAGACCCCTGCTCTAGAGAGTTCTTCTTTCATGTACACAGTAATCCCATCCTTACACCTTTCTTCATAGGAGGCAATGTACTAATAAGCAGAAACTAATATCCAAAATTGGGGCAAAATGTTTGCAATATATAAATATATATATCCATACCTATAATTCTATCTTACACCAAGCCTGGTATTGTCTTTTACCAAACCTGGAATTCTGTCTTACATACACACAAGAAAAACTCCCGCACCGCTACAATGTGAACCGCATTTGAGGTGCTTACTAGGTAAGGGATAGAGGTACACAGAAGAAAAGGAAACCTAATTTACCAGCACTCTATCAAACTAAATGTATAGTGACATAATTAAAATATTTTATTAATAAACAATGCATAAAAAAAATGGGCTTTAAAATCAGAGAATGTGTTAAACAGCACGTGACTGTAATCATTGGTAACTTAACCAAAGGTAGTTAAGTGATGTGTACATATGGAGATCCTTTATGGATATTCAGGATCTATGGCTATGTATATAGCCTCCTTAATTGTGGAGATAGGTCCATAATGTAACCACCATACACTAAATGTCCATCCACATATAAATGTATATTTCTCAGAGCTTATATGTGCTCTGAATCTGTGGTGACATATAAGTGTGAGAGGTAACATCTATGCCAGACACAGCAACTGTTGTATGATCACATACCCACATTCAGAGCTGCTTTTCCTAGAACTGGAGAAGGCACTTAGTGATTGCAGTCCCTAGAACCTTAAATGAAAAAGGTCCAGGGTGTATGTAGGGGTTAATGCACACACCCATAGAGGGTACTACGAGCCGTGTTAACTAATGAGAGAGAGTCTCCATAGAGTCCTAAGCAGCTGATAGTGTATAACCTCTGCGCAAAATATATAATAGCTGCAGTATACTATGTCTGGCATAGATGTTACCTCTCACACTTATATGTCACCACAGATTCAGAGCACATATAAGCTCTGAGAAATATACATTTATATGTGGATGCACATTTAGTATATGGTGGTTACATTACGGACCTATCTCCACAATTAAGGAGGCTATATACATAGCAATAGATCCTGAATATCCATAAAGGATCTCCATATGTACACATCACTTAACTACCCTTGGTTAAGTTACCAATGATTACAGTCACGTGCTGTTTAACACATTCTCTGATTTTAAAGCCCATTTTTTTCGGTAATGACGCGCCATGACATGGGTATTCCCAGGTATGCAACACGCGGTAATGACGCACCATGACATGGGTATTCCCAGGTATGCAACACGCTGTAATGACGCGCCTTGACTTGGGTATTCCCAGCTATACAACGCGTGATATGTTCGAATAACAGTCGCTGCATCTGTATATGGAGAACAAAGAATAGATCCTGCGCTCCTACCAATTGGGCTAAAATATACTAGTGACATTTTAACATTTAGAACCCAAGTCTGTGTGACAAAGGAGTCATTTGGTTGCATCTTTTTTTTTTTTTTTTTTTTTTTTTAAAGAAAGAAAAATATAATTGGCAACCCCAAAAACTAAATATTTTAATAGATGCATTCCAAAAATGGGAAATATATGTAGCTATCAAGGTTTATGGCTGGCCAGACACTTATTGATGCATAAAAGTGGAGCAATACGATAGCAAGATGTGAAAAACATTCTATTTACCTACTTTTCATATCTCCTCCCCTCTTTCCCCTATTGCTCCGTATAACCTCTTCACATATCTCTTCATCATTTAAGCATAATCAATGTTGGAACCAAATAATGAACCAATTGTGTTGGCCTCACCAACACAGCGTCCTGTAGTGTCCACTGAGGTTCGGTAATAAAATACCTTCAGACTATGCATGCCTGCTGCTGCTGACCTCTTTGTCATTGGAATCATTCTGAGTTCAGGTATAGTTTAGCACCAAGCAGCTATGTACTGTATGGGACTGAAGAACATTTTCATTTTAAATTCCTATAGTAGCTGTTTGCTGTACTACTGGATTACTGTACATGGGCAGAATTAATAATACTCTCAGTCCCAGGGGGAGGAGATTTTTACTCCTAATAAGTTATGACTGCATCGCATTAATAACTGCAGAATGCAACGAAGAATTGGATTTTCTCACACAGCCCCCTTTCAAAGAGCTGTGGTGTCAGCTTCACTTCAGTCAAAAGTTTTCCATCTCTGATAAAATGAATGGTGCCTAAATCTTCCTGTGCATGGGGAAATCCACTTCACAGCATATGGTGTAGAGGCCTCAGAGTTGAAATACCAACTTTCAGTTTAACTACAGCAGAATTTATTTATTTAGACATTTAGGTAAAACATATTTAACACAGAATTCTGTTACACATGTAAGCCTGAATTAAAGGGCAGTAGGATAGAAGAGGAAATAGGATCATTAACTATGAGGGTTTACTGTAGATGTTTCTTAAAATATAAATGTAGTAACAAAGGAGGGAGGGGGAGGAGATGGTATGACATACCAGCTACTTGTTGGTCCAATAAAAGGTCTCATACCACCTACTCCCTCTCCCGTTACTACATGGAAGAAAGGACCAACACAGCTACCCATCCTTCGTTGCCTAAAGAATAAATGAAATCCTCTCACTGCCAGAGGAGTGAAGACCTGCTTCCTATACTGTGGCCGGCTGGTCACATACTCATCTGCCATTTGGCCATACACAGTACATTTCAAAATAAAGCAAATTAGGGTATGAGGGAAGAAGGTGGATAGGAAGTGTTGGTTATTTCAAGGTTTGGGAGCCAGTTGAATATTTTCTCCCCAGTCTGGACTCGCAGGGAGTAGAGTTTTCAGGATTTGTACCCTATATAATTTAGTGACAAGCTCTGGGCTTCCAGGTTGGCGAAGTGTCAACAGCATTTGCCAAGGCAGATACTATGGATAGAAGAACCCTTATTTGCAAGAAAAAGAAAAACTTTATATCTAAAAAAGAGAGAGATTTATCATTATTCTCTAATAATACAAAGAGTCCATTGTTTATTACTACATTTAATTCTCAGTCTCAACAAATTTGTAATACAGTATCATATCAAAACATTTGCATACATTGTTGTTAGACAAAGACATTCGAACTATTGTACAAAGTGGACCAAGATTTTCTTACCGCAAGGCCAAAACATTGGCTTTTCATTTATCACCTAGTATGTTCGATTCTAGATCCAATTTCTCTAATGTTAAAAGTATACCAAAAGGTTTCTTTAAATGTGGCAGATGTTCCATGTGTCAATATACATTCCAGACTAAATACATTACATACAATGAGAACCTTAGAAAGTATTATATAAAGAATTTTCTCAACTGTAATATCAGTTTTGTTATTTATGTCCTTTATTGTGGTTGTGGACATAAATATTCTGGCCGCACTATAAGACCCCTTAGGGTTAGAATAGCCGAGCATGTACGTCTGATCAAAAAGAGAGACTTAAATCATCCTGTGGCCAGACATTTTTCTCAATGTTCTAAAGGGAGTATTAACAACTTTTCTTTTTCAGCCATAGAACATATATCTTGCCACCCTAGAGGTGGCAATAGGGAGAATGTTCTTAACAAACAAGAGATGTATTGGATATACACTCTCAACACTCTCCACCCACATGGTATTAACCTTGATTGGGAGTTGAAACATTTCCTTCAGGGTTAAGTGGTCGGGGAGTCTTGGGAGTGTTTCTCGGTGCATCATATCATATATCATATACATTCTATATGTTCATCATTGTTTTGCATGCTCAGCTATTCTTACTTTAGATATCAATTGTTTTACACAGATTGTTTCCATTGTTATGTGCATTCCTTTATAATATCTGGTTTATAATCTTGATATGTTATTATGCCATAATACATACTAGTATATTGCTATATTGACCATATTGTCATTATGTGACAATATATATACATATATATTTTTTCTCATTACATTTAAAATACTTCTCCAAAGGGTTATAACTACATAAGTGCATTCCTTTATCAATTCATGCTATTGATGCTTTATATCACATGTTCTTGTTTTTAATATTTTATATATTCTTTTTTGTGTATTTGTATTTTTATGTATATGTGCCACTTTGTCTTTGGTCTAAACGCAGGTTATCTTGTCTAAGGCAACTTCGGATCCCTTCCGTGGCTTTTCAACATGATTAGTTGATTGCCTACCACTGTGTTTGATTTTTTCCAACCAATAAACAGGAAGGGCTTGCCTACTTAAGATACCTGCGTTGAGAGACTCTTCACTCTTTGATAAAGTCCCACGACGGGACGAAACGCGTCAGAGGTTCTCTCTGTGATGTACAGCATTCAAATTCAATAAAGCTGATTTTATTTTTATTTTGGCTGAGTTCCATTATGCAGTGACCACCTACACTTCATCACCACTTTTCCAGGTTGACGAGCACGGGATTATTAAAGCCCCCCCCCCTTTTTTTCCCCCCAATCTAGCCATAGACTCATAAGTGCTTATTTAATATGTTGTGAAGTGCGCCAGCTTCATTCCAATGAACGGAGCTGGAATCGTCTCAAACAAGAGGAGCCTTCCACATGTGTGTAAGGCTCTGTATCCCGGACACTAACTCTTGCATTGCGTTCTGTGACTTATTGAGACCTGCATCCAGGGACGGACTTTGACCTTCAGCGGCCCTAAACTATGTCAAGTTTAAGAGGCCCCAAAAATGAGAAATAGATTATTCTGACTGAAGGGACCATTGACAATATAATCCTGAAACTTAAATGAATGAAAGCATTATACTAGCAGTGATGCACGCAAAGATGACAGCGTAACGCTAGAATGAAAAGGCTTTGCCTATCACATCAACTTTGATATTAAAACATTTCCCTTAATGATTTTTGGAGAACAAAGTCACTGATGATGTCTTCCAATGATAATCTACAAAGTTTGTCACTTTCGATGCACAAGATGCTTGTGGTCATATTTGAACGAAAATGTCAATATTTATAGAGAATCTTCTTTTTACCATATCTTCTTTATTTATCATCCAATTTTGAAACTTGAAATGCATAATTTTAGTCCTATGTTTGAGGTCCCTCGTACTGTGAGGCCCTAAGCTGTAGCCGAGTTAGCTTATGTGTAAGTCAGGCGCTGCATGCACCTGAAGTCTTAGCTTTCCGAGGGAGCATTTCTTTTGACGCTCTATTCGGAATTCTCTCCCCTGAGCGGTTTCCCTGTATCACAGCTGGAGATTTGCAAACCAAGGTACATTTTCCCTTTTATTGTTTTTTTATTTTCATGAAAAAGCTCCACAAAATTTGCAAAATAAACTAAAATCAGCAATCAATGTGCAGGTCACATGACTCTAAATTCAGGTTACACGACCCTTTATAAATTGTCATTTTAGTAAAAAGTGGCAACAATGTGACCTTTCGCTAAAATGTAATTAAAAAGTCAAATTTCACGACGCACATTTAAAGACATTGACATATCTTTGATCACAGATATAAAAAGTGCAGTGCCCATGTGTGACCAAACTGATATAAAGTCAGTGATATATTATCAAAAAAAATCAGACACATAGATATTTTATATTAATAGCCTATCAAACGTATTGCTGTCACAGTGGTAAAAGTAGTGTAAAAAATGGTGGTAATAGGGGGCGTGGCTTGGCATCTAACTGCATGGACGCAGGTTGCTGATGCTCCGTTCCAGGATATCACTTCATACGAGAAAATAGCCACAAAAACACACAGCTTTTAAACCGGAAACAATGCATAAGCTTCCTCTCCCCTCCCCCAAAAACGCAAAAATGCTGAAATCTAAAATAACTCCTCACAAGGGGGTCCCAGATTTTTTTCGCAAGTGGCCAGAGGCAGTGAGCTCCGTACAAGATGGCATCTCACCATGTAAAGGATCAGACTTCAACCCAAAGCTGGACCCTGCTCCACGGCACTCAAGGAAACAGGACATAGATGAACTATACATAGGTCTTAGAACAGCCTCCTAAGATGAGATACAGCAGGTGGTAAAAGAACTAAGGGGGGGGGTGAGCCACCTCTAGAAACGTATGAGCGAGCTGGAGAACAAGATGGCCACGTTATATGTGTAACCCTGTCTCCTCCCCCCCCCCCCCCCACCCTCTCCCCCTTCCCCACCCCCTCCTCCTCCCCAATCTCATGGGTACTCTAGGGGAAATGGTGTATGAGTTACGGTGTCTAAGGTGGTGTAAACCTGCTGGAAATAGGGGGCCCTGAGTCTCCCGTGATGGTGTAGGGTATATCAGGACAGGCTTTTGAGGTAGATCTGAGTAATACTCACTGGTACAGAGCCTCCATCTCCAACAGATCCCCAGATTGGTAGGGAGGAATCTCTGCAGAAGTACTTCTCACTTTAACTTCTCCCTGAATGATTCCAGGCTCAGGCAAGAAGTATGTTGATTCAAGGATATACTTTATTACTCCAACACACGGCAGAGTGCTTATCCTGCAGCCAGATCTCTCAGCCGCACATCGCTAGGTTGTCATCTGAAGGAAGTCCCTGGACAATCACTCCTAGTCAGGGCCCTAGAAGCTGTCATAGCTCTTCCCTTATCTCCTAGCGAGATAAGAGGAACGATCCCCCTCCGCTCCCCTAAGGGAGGGCCTCAGACTGGCAGAGCCCTGCACAGTCTAGATAGGGTGGACCAGTCTCTCTCAAGCGTAGAGACAACTGACTAAATTCAGGAAATGCTATGCAGTAAGTAGTTCCAATAAGCACCACACCTGTGTCACTGTGATTGGACACAGGGCCTGATGACACTATCTTCATTGACCCACTGCACAGCATATGTATGGGGAAAACCCATGATTACTCCTGGCAAACCTGCCCTTACCAGGGATTACTGCACAGGAGGAGAAAGAACTATAGCTCCAAACAACCCAGGGCTACATATGAAACTCAAGGATCTTGCAAGGAGGAAACACAGGTCTTGAAAACCCAAATAACAGAGCTAGCGGTGGGCCAGGAGGATCAAGAAAATAGGCAATGGAGAAACAACATAAGAGTAAGAGGGATACCTGAAGCCTCTGAAATTCTGAAGCTTAATTGCATCGGCTGTTTCTGAGTCTGTGCCCAGACCTCTCCTAGGCTCAGCTCCTGCTCAACAGGGTGCACAGGGCATTGGACATGAGGTCGATCTCCGTGGATCGCCTACGGGACGTTATCCTCAGATTCCATAAATTCAGGAGCAAGCAGAAGATCGTGGAAGCTGCAAGAAATAGAAAGATAGTTGGTTTTGAGAGAAAGGGATTGCAGCTCTTCCTGGACTTCCCACTCGTCACCCTCCAGAGGAGACACAACATGAAACCATTCACGGAGGCCCTGAGGAACGGTGGCATAAAGTACGAGTGGGGTTTTTACTTCAAGCTTGTGGCGCTGAAAGACGGAACCCAAGTTTCCATTAGGGATTCAAGGCGCCCTGTTTCCTGAGCCAACTTGGCCTTTGACCCACCAGCCTGGGGAGTTCAGCAAAAAAAATGCCCCAGAGAAAGACCTCAGAACATTTACGTGCACTAGGGTTGGACCTGTATGGGGATCCCCTCTGGCAGTACTGCATCCGGAACTAAAGAACACACACCACTGAAGTAGTAATGTTAATCTTGGTAATTTTGAAATCCATGTTTCTGTTCCCCAGTGATGCACAAAGATATGTATTAGGGGAGGCAGTGGGGAGTGATCTGGGCAAGGGGAGTTACTGACGGCTCCCAGGTAAATTCAACGGGGATGTCCCAGTACCATATAAGGCCTGTAAGTTAGCGGGCTGCGATTTTACACCATATCCCCAGGTAATAATCCCAGCCAGTATGCTAAAATCCTGGGGTCAGCACGTGACGTGTCCCGGGGTTGCCTGGTGTGTGGGACCTCTCATTGTATGATATTGCCCAGTTAACCTGGGCTAGTGCTCTACGCAGGCACCTGCAATATGTGGGTAGACTGCGAGGAGCATGGACTACCATCCCCCTCAGCCCAAATACACCTGACCCAATGCTGACCGTCCCAAATTATATCATCTTAAAAGTTCTAATCACGCCATGATTAGCAGAGCGATTCAGAATATGACCCCACCAATGGAGACTTAATTACTCTTTTCTCGGTGTACAGGAAGTTTTGGAAAGGTTCACGAGTAGTTAAACTTCTTTTTTTAGCAGCAGTAGCTTTCTTGACATCTCCCAGGCCACCTTATGGGAAGCACACAAAGCCTACATTAGGGGTCAGATAATAAGAATAGCGCAAACAGAAAGAAAGTCAGACTTAAGAGAACTCAGGTACTCTCAGAGGAGTTATCAAAGCTTGAAGCAGCCAACAAACAGTCTCTCTCAAATACAACTCTGACTGAGATCATTAGAGTAGAGGCATACCCCGCTTTAAGTACACTCACTTTAAGTACACTCGCGAGTAAGTACATATCGGCCAATAGGCAAATGGCAGCTCACGCATGCGCCTGTCAGCACGTCCTGAACAGCAATACCGGCTCCCTACCTGTACCGAAGCTGTGCGCAAGCGGGGAGACTATAGAGCCTGTTACACACGCGTTATTTACATCCGTTATGCACGTATATGACGATTGCAGTACAGTACATACATCGATAAGTGGGAAAAAGGTCGTGCTTCACTTTAAGTACATTTTCGCTTTACATACATGCTCCGGTCCCATTGCGTACGTTAATGCGGGGTATTCCTGTACAAGGCAAAGTACATTTATCCACATCAAATAGATCCAAACAAGCCATGAGATGGACCGCTCAGAAATACTGTGGGAGAGGAAACAAAGCCCATATCATGTTGGCCAGGAAGCTTCGCAACATTACTAGGGCCAAACAAATCCAAGCTATACACCTCAAGAATGGGGAAATGGCACATGGCCCACACAAAATAATAGAGAAATTCCCAAAAATATCAATTAGTTCACCATGATCAAGTCGGATTCATCCCCACTAGGCAAGTCCCCACATAGCCAATTCCCAAAATATTCCCATGCTACTCCGCTCCTTAGATGCTGAAAAGGCCTTTGAATGTTTACACTGGAACTTCCTGATAAAGGTACTTCGACATATGAGAATTGAAGGGAAATTTCTCAAAGGGGTCCAAGGTCTATACCACTCCCCCTCTGGGTAGATCACAAACGCAGGCCTAATGTCTGGCCCCATAAACATTTCCAGAGGGACCAGACCGGGATGCCCCCTATCACCATCATTGTTTGCTCTCTTCATTGAGACCCTGGAGGCTGCCATCCACCCCAATATATCTCTCCCAAATTTGTTCCAGTACTAGCGCAATATGGATCAATTTCGGGTTTCAAAATAAACCACTCTAAATCCCTGGCCATTAATAATAACCTCCCCAAGCATATGTCTAAACTTATAAAATGTAATTTTGATTTTTCCTGGGCCTCCCAATCTCTCTCATACTCCTTTTTTCTCTCACCCCTTTCCTTTCTCTGTTGCTACGGTCTGTCATGTGACATTTTTAATTCGCAATCCCAATCCTGTATTTTGTAAACCCACAAATGTTATTGTGACAGCATGTTCCCTTCTCTTATTTTCTGTGCCCCATATAAATTGGAAAAATAAACAGTTAAAAATTTTTTTTTTGTGGTACTTTGTCTTAAAAAAAAAAAACACCTAACTTTATTTACTCCTGAAGAATGAGCTATTCTGATAATATTTTACACATATTTAGACAATATTTATGTTAAGAAAGCAGAAAGGTAGGAACGCTTCCTAAATAAATACATGTTTCTTCAAATCGAAAATTCTGTCTAAAAATGTAGGGGTGTTATGGGGATGCACATTTAAAAAAAAAAAAAAAGCGTTACTCTGGGATTGTAAATTAAAAAGTAGCGGTATTTTGGGATTTGTAAATAAAGAGTAATGGTACTCGTTACTCCTCTAGTCCTACCACACTGTGTCCTGGCAATCCCACATATACACTGGAGGGACACATTGAGTCCCAGCCCCTGTATTAAATAAGAAAATATATGAAAACAGCACAGTAACTGTGATAAATTGCCCCATTTGGTGGTAAAAGCACATGCAACGCTTCTCCACCTTCAGCACTAAAGGGGTTAAAACAAGCAGCTCACATACATAGATTTGTAAAGCATTGCTCATACAACAGGATGCAACTGCCAGGAGTCTTATTGATTGGTTTTATAGCGTGTCCTTATGGTTTCTGGTTAAGATAATACCATTTCAGATGCATGCAGTTATTGAGACATGCTGTAGCTGTCTGCAATGCATTGCAATCAAAGAGCTAGCTTCTCTGCTGCAAGAGAAGCAAGCCCAGGTAGCACCGAATGTCCTAAAACAGGAGTCCTCAAGAGCCACCAACAGGTCAAGTTTTCAAGATATCCCTGCTTCAGCACACGTGGCTTAAGACTGAGCCACCTGTGCTGAAGCAGGCTCTTTGACTGAGCCACTGATTCAGTCATATGTGCTGAAGCAGGGATATCCTGAAACCCTGACCTGTTGGGGATCATTGAGGACTGAAGTTTCCTACCCCTGAGCTAAAAGCCTCAGTCACAATGTATTGAGATCCATCCTTCTTACCTTCCCACGGAGGCTGTCGGTGTTAGGACACTGATGTCATGAATCCTTTCGAGCAGTTTCCAATCAAGTCATCTTATTTACTTTATTCTATTATGTAACTGAAGATCAATGTGTTAAACCGAATCTCATTTAATTAGATATATACAATGGGATTCGCCAAGTGCGCTGCGGGGTATGACAATGCAATCCCGCATTAAATGCCAGTGCCTTCAATAACAGTTAACGCAAAATCAGTGTACGATACGCCACATTGGTGCTTAGTGAATGCCCCCACAGATCCATATATTCCTCCGATTCAGGGGTGCGCAAACTCTTCTCCCTGTGCCCCCCTGCCTGCTTTCACCCCCTGCTTAGCTCTGACGTCAAATGACATCACCCAAAATGACGCCGGGTTGCCAAGGCGACGCGTCGCTTGAAAGTTAAGGTAAGTAAAGTTACAGAGGCCTCGTGCGATCCAAAGCATTTCATTTAAATACCTTCGAGGAAGCGCGGGGCCTCTGTAACCGCCGCCCCCCCCCCCCTCAGATCTATATTATACTCCAAATTAACTGATGTGTCCAAAAAAAAAAAACCGTCTTGTATAATGTTATCATGTTTTTACATTTCTTCACTGTTTATGCATCAACAATCCCACAATACCCGAGCATGGAATATGAAGGAAACTTGTGTCGATCTATTAAACATGGTGTGGGCAATTCGGGTGACTTGGGATCACTCCTTCGGTGATAGGGTACCCTAAAATTTGGTGTGTGATCCAAATGAAATGCTTAAAGGAGCATTCCCCCTTATCCCCCCTTTTTATATATAGGGGGGAACCGCATTCATTTCCGCTCTGGGGAACCCCTGTTTCCCGAGATACGTATCAAGAAAGGAAGCGTCGGTAACCCCCCATTTCCCCCCCCCCCATATTTAAAACCGTCTCACCACGCCGGGTCAATAGTCATCCATCGCGGTTTCCTATTGGCCCACTTAACATGGAAGTTTGTAAGCACTGGAGCTACCAATATTGATTTGTAGCTCAGGAAACAGGGGCTTTCAGTGCTGAAATTAATACACTTCAGCTTTTGGGACCCCTTGCTTACCATCTATGTAAAAACAAAACAGGAAAAAAGAAAAGAGGGGGGGGTGTCACAAGAAAAATCGAGCAGGGGGTTTGTTTGTTAACAAGTCTGCTGAATCGTAAAATTCATACATTTCAAAGAATATTGAGTCCATGGTTCAACTTTACTAGTCATCCAACGTGCGCTTTCAAGCTTTTCATAGTATATATTCTATATTCTATACGCTGTGCGAATTCACATAATAGATATCACATGCCAACAGGCTAATAATCCTTCACTCCCCCTTTTTTTTTTACCTGCTACACATTTATTGTATACTAGAGTTTGGCAACATTCTTATTTTTCCGTTGTATATTATTTTCCTGCCCTCGCCCTCTTTTTCACGTTCTGTATCCTTTCCTGATATTTTGCAAATGTAATACAATGATACGTTTAAATACACAATGATAATTAGCTAAGTTGTCGATCGGCGAGGATTTGACTTGGGGGTTCACTAAATGGCAGTCAGTGCAACAGAAGAAGACCAAAGATGCAACGTTCTGTGGGAAAGATCATGTGACCAGGCAGGCACTAGATACAATTGGTGCACTGCTAGAGAGAGGGAAGGGCTCAAAATGGAGTGTGAGAGCCTGTTTCAGAAGAGGAAGGGGATGTGACTTTGTAAATGGTTGCTATAGAAACAAAAAATGCTTGTTACATTATAATACATAAAATGTATCATTCCGAGTTGTTTAAAAAAAATGCTACAAGTATTTTCTCATAGTACAGAACTGATTTATTAAAAAAAAAAAAAAAAAAAAACACATGCAGGATATTGCTTGGTCTGCAGCTTTAATGTCTTCTAACACACTTGAAACAGCAATAAAGAAACCGCTTTTGTAGAAGGACTATCTTGATGGTCATTACTGGGAGATAAGGGGCAGCAAGGCAGCGGTCACACTGGCAAGAGCAGTGTGATGTGGCTACTTGGGTTCTTCCATTGTATTTTGATGCATAAATGAATACAATATGAAGGGCTGGGAATGTATGGAAGTACTCAGTATTATTATAAAGGAGAGTATTAGTCAAAATGCCCCCCCACCCCCAATCACAAAATGCTGCTTTAACAGATCTTCTACTTTGGCTAGCGTGGCTGTGCCAGAGCTGTGGGAACATAGTTACATAGTAGATGAGGTTGTTAAAAAAGACATATGTCCATCAAGTTGCACCTATGTTAAATTTACCTGAAAGTTATACTCATTCTATATTTGTATTTTATATTGATCCAGAGGAAGGCAAATAGAAATTCCCAGTGAAACATTATGGGACTTAGTCTATATTGTCCAAAGTGGCCATTTGGGACGATTCCAGATAAACAAAAAAGCCAATGGGGATTTTTTGGGATAAAATGGCCCGAATGACTACTTCAGACAATATATAATGACCTTATATGTCTCATAAGGACAACAATACATTCCTTCCCGACTCATGTAATGGAAATCAGATTTCTCCCTGGATTAAAATACATCACAGTCTCCATGGGTAGCTATTTCCACATTTTATCTGTCTCTACTGTAAAGAACCCTTTCCTCCAATATCAAGGGATGACCCTGTGTAATTTGCACTGTCCTCGGGGTGAATAGTTCCCGTCCATCCCCTTTAATCATATAATGAACTACAGAATATAAGGCAGGGGTGCTCAACTTCAGTCCTAAAGCCTCTCCACCAACAGGTCAGGTTTTAAGGATATCCATGCTTCAGCACAAGTGTCTCAATCAGTCCCTGCTTCAGCACAGGTGGCTCAATCAGCCTCGAGAACGGATCGATTGGCAACTTAGCTAATTTCTTATCATTGTGTGGGTTGTATAGATGCACATATTAAAGGGAAAAAATATATAAAACATAAAAAATAAAAGAACGGCAGCTTGGACAGCTGCTTTAAGAGTTTGTCTTGCTCAACCCTGTAATTCAACTTTATTGTTGCTATTGGAACATATATGTAACATGAATGTACAAAATGGCATTGAAAGCGCTTTAATAGAAATAGTTTTTCCAAAATCAGGAGATGCTTTAGTGGAGCTGCAAATTAATGTCACGTGTGCAATAGAGAACAGATCTTTAAATAGGATTAGATCCTATCCATGGTTTGATACATACTAAAAGTAGTGTTACCATCTCATTGCAGTGCTATGCTTCTTTAATCTAGACCAGAGGTGGGCTACCTATTTTTCAATGTAGCCACAGGTGTGACAGAAGTGAAAATCGCCACAACATGTAAAGATTGAGAAATTAGGTTGCTCATTCGAACATTTAAAACAACACACACTGTTCGTCTGCTTCCCTCACCTCAGCACTATCACCTGCTGCAGCTTCCCTCAGAAGTGTATGTACAGAGCTCCTAGGCATTGTGGAATCAGGTTGTATTCTTCTTTTCATTTGTGTTATTTTGGAGTAAAACTGTGGGGGATTGTGTGTTTTGTAGAGGTTTAAAGGTTGTTTTTTGGGGTTTAAAAACTGTTTTTGGTTTTTCACTCAGGGACTGCAGTATTTTTCAACCCAGCACAAGCTGCACTTTGGCTGGTTGGTACTGTAGCTTTCAACCCCTCTCCCCTTCCACACCCCTGGGTGTTTTACTTCTATTTTCACTTTATTTCTTAAGCCTGATTCCTCTTTTCTCACCTCCGTACGCTGGCTGCCACCCACACCCTGGTGCAGAAAGGGATCAATGTAGGGGGGTTCTACATCCCTATAGAACCCATGGAGGGGTTAGGCACAAAGGTCATTCTTTCAAATGTGCCCCCCTTCATCCCAGACAGCCTCATGAGGCCACACCTGCAAACCCTGGGAGACATTAAGTCTCCTATAACAAAATTGCCTTTGGGCTGCAGGGATAGGGTGCTGAGGCATGTGCTCTCATTTAGGCGGCAGGTACAACTGCTGCTGCTGGGGAGCACAGAATCTGTGGATGGTTCCTTTAAGGTCTCTTACGAGGGCATTCAATATATTTTTTTCTATGGCACGGAGGGGGTTAGGTGTTATCTGTGCAAGGAGCTGGGGCACACTTGTAGGAGTTGCCCCAAAGGGAACAGGAAACCCACCTCAGCTCCCGCACCTGCCCCTCCCTCTGCCAAGACACCCGGTACCGCTGTGCCTACCACAGCGGGGCCCTCGAGAGCCCAGGTGCCCCCTGGGACCGTAGGAGATGTCGCTGCCCCATCTCGGGTGGTGACATCTACACCTCTCCCAAAAGAAAAGAGGGAGAAGGTAAAGCCCTCGAGGGCCCAGGTCCCCCCTGGGACCGCAGAAGATGTCGCTGCCCCATCTCGGGCGGTGACATCTGCACCTCTCCCTAAAGATCAGAGAGAGAATGTAAAAGCCACCTCACAACAGTCACCCTCTGTTGTCGCTGTCCCCCCCCAAGAACAGCTTACCCCCATTGTAAGCACCGTACAGGGTGCGGGGGAGCAGGAGGAAGCTCCTGCTGGGGAGGCAGCGGCACCCTCTCCTGGGGAATCAATCCCTAGGAAGAGCAAATTAAAAAATAAAAACAAGAGGGCGTTTGAGGAGGTCCAGAAGGGTCAAACGGATTACGTTCACCCGTGGATGTCTCCAAAAGGGAACGCAACATCGTTTCCGCACGAGGTGGCTCCATCCGGCCCACTGGTTGAGATTAATCAGTGTGAGCCGGATCCCATAAATGAACAGCCCCCCCCCCCCCCTACGAGGGCATTCAATATATTTTTTTCTATGGCACGGAGGGGGTTAGGTGTTATCTGTGCAAGGAGCTGGGGCACACTTGTAGGAGTTGCCCCAAAGGGAACAGGAAACCCACCTCAGCTCCCGCACCTGCCCCTCCCTCTGCCAAGACACCCGGTACCGCTGTGCCTACCACAGCGGGGCCCTCGAGAGCCCAGGTGCCCCCTGGGACCGTAGGAGATGTCGCTGCCCCATCTCGGGTGGTGACATCTACACCTCTCCCAAAAGAAAAGAGGGAGAAGGTAAAGCCCTCGAGGGCCCAGGTCCCCCCTGGGACCGCAGAAGATGTCGCTGCCCCATCTCGGGCGGTGACATCTGCACCTCTCCCTAAAGATCAGAGAGAGAATGTAAAAGCCACCTCACAACAGTCACCCTCTGTTGTCGCTGTCCCCCCCCAAGAACAGCTTACCCCCATTGTAAGCACCGTACAGGGTGCGGGGGAGCAGGAGGAAGCTCCTGCTGGGGAGGCAGCGGCACCCTCTCCTGGGGAATCAATCCCTAGGAAGAGCAAATTAAAAAATAAAAACAAGAGGGCGTTTGAGGAGGTCCAGAAGGGTCAAACGGATTACGTTCACCCGTGGATGTCTCCAAAAGGGAACGCAACATCGTTTCCGCACGAGGTGGCTCCATCCGGCCCACTGGTTGAGATTAATCAGTGTGAGCCGGATCCCATAAATGAACAGCCCCCCCTCCTCGAAGATCTGGAGGGAATGCAAGAGGAGGTACCCGACGTCTCTGGGGTGGAAGGCCAAAGTGCTCAACAGCATGAGGCCTTACCCCTAGAGATAGACGTTGGGGAGCCTCCCAACGCCCCTCTGGGTTGGAGAGTATCCCCCGGAGACTTGTGTTTCGGTGAATTTACCCCACCGGACACAAAAAAGATACCTGTCTTCGGGGACCCGGGGGTCGACCGGGATCCCCTTCTGGTTGTACCACCTTCGGGTGACGCACATAGGGATAAAAGGCCCCAGTTTGCGTCACCAGAGGAAGGAGATGGGTTAGGGCTGATCCCCGTGGGTGGGGGTTTGGAGGGTGTTTTGGTGAGCACTTCCGATTACATCTGGGAGTTGTCTGACCTGAACCCTCTTACTGCGGAGTTTTGGGCAGGCACTTTATTGGGAGTGAATGCTGGGATAGACCCTCCCTTTGAGGTCCTTGCTAGTGAGTGCCCTCCCACGGTTGGTGAGTGCCCTCCCGCGGATGGTGAGGACCCTCCCGCGGATGGTGAGGGCCCTCCCGCGGATGGTGAGGGCCCTCCCGTTGATGGTGAGGGCCCTCCCGCTGATGGTGAGGGCCCTCCCGCAGATGGTGAGGGCCCTCCCGCGGTTGGTGAGTGCCCTCCCGCAGGTGATGCGAACACCCGTGGCATGCCATTCATCTGTATGGCGCTTGAGGAAACTAGTAGGGCATTGTGTGCTTCTGTGGCCCCCGAGGACTCTCGGGAGACCACTGCCTCTGCCATGTCGCCACCAGCTGCCCCTGAACATCCTGACTCGGGGATGGAGGTGGAGAGCACAGTGGACCCCCTCGTGGAAACACCGAGGAGGGGATCCCAATGCCTAGGGGGGGAGGGGGGGGGGGGGGGGCGGAAGTGGGGTGAGGGCGGGGGGGGGGTGGGACGTCGGGGGCATTTGGTACGGGGTGGTGGGGGGGTGGGTGGGGTGGGGTTAGGGTTGGTCTTTCCTTTGGGGTGGTGGGAGGCGTTGGGGGGGGGGCAGGGGGGGGGGAACAATATCAAAAACGAAAATCAAAACTCAAAAAAACAAAAAAAAAAAAAATAACAAAAAAAAAAAGCCACAAAAATCAGAGAGGCCCCCGCAGAGAAGGAAGCGGGGGTCTTGAATCTCCAGCCAAGAGGCGCTGGGGAGTTGGGGCTCAGTGGGGAGTCCTCTGGCACACATGGAGTGGTGGGACTCCTCGATCCCCGTTATCCTGCCCGGAGAGATGAGATAGATAGTTTCCTGGATGCTACCTCTGTAGACACGGACATACGAAGGTGCAGTTGGCCCTGAGAGGTGGAAGGATGCTTCGGTCATTCTCCACTCTCTCAGAGTATATATCAAGGCTAACCACAAGGCCAAACTTTCCGGGACTATCGAACATGCTCGGGTCCTAAAGTTTAAACAAGGTGTTGAGAGCACGTAAGGGCTTCTCGGGGTGGTAGTGTACCTGAGCGCCTATGGGAAGCAAGACTCTTGATTACCAATGGCTTTGAGCATCGGTACGCTAAAAAGCTAAATGGAGTAAGGACGGGTTTTCGCAGGTTCCAGGTACATCCTTTTTACAAAAGGGAAAGTATTCTGTGAGTTTCCTGCAGGAAAACCATAACATAGAGCTG
The DNA here is from genome assembly GCA_036426205.1 of Ascaphus truei. Taxonomy (NCBI): domain Eukaryota; kingdom Metazoa; phylum Chordata; class Amphibia; order Anura; family Ascaphidae; genus Ascaphus; species Ascaphus truei. Next base: position 69,878,936 of record CM071573.1, on the reverse strand, counting down.
ATAGCAGGTGGCGATCGTGCAGTGGCGAGGCAAGGTCTTTTCAGCCACCTCACTTCGATACTGCTTTGGGGTGGTGACCCTGTTCTCTGAATCCTTCACCTGAGCTGCTTGTTGCCAAAACTGTTGTTCCAGGTCGCCTGTTGCATCTCAGGGTCCGGCACGAGGGACTACACGTTAATTTCTTGAACGTTGGCTCCTGCCACCGCGACCCCTGATAAGGCAGTTCTTTCAGATTGTCCGAATACCTGGAGACAATCGACGCGGACGAACACGTGGTGCTCGGGGGTGATTTTAAACTGCACCCTCGAGGCTCTGAGGGACCCGGAATGGTCTGAGCCACACCCGAGTTCTGCGGGCCTTGGGGGGGGTCATCCACCCGCTACTCTTGGTAGACGTTGCGCTCGGAGAACAACATCCGGGGATACCACTGAGTTCACTATGTTAGAGTGTTTAGAGGTGGACGGATATCCTGGTCCCGGATCGATAGGTGTAATATCCAGCCACAAGCGTGGACAGCAAGTCCAGTACACCTAGGATAGGCCGTTTTCGGAACAAATATGTGTGTCCGGTGTCGGGTGGCGCTAATACCAGCAGCGCCTCGGCCGCTTTTGGCATTTCACAATACGTTGTTGGAGGACAAGGGGTTGCGACGTCGGTCCGAGACTTGGATGACTGGAGAGGTTGCAGGTCAGACTTTGCACGTTAGAGCAGTGGTGGGATGGGACGGGGCAAGGTTATCTGCCGCCTCGTTTGTCAAGAGCACATAAAAGGTGCCAGCAGGCGGCGCGATGCTGAGATCGAGACACCTCAAGGAAGAGGTGCTCGATCTCGAGAGGCGGCTCGTGCGTCTTGCGGGCAGGGAGACCAAATTCCTGCATGCTAGCAGAGGACGGTACCCCTCTGACGACCCGGAGAGCATCGGGGAAGACAACCCGGAGGTTTTACGTAAATTTTCTCTTCGGGAGTCATCAGCCGCGATAGGTGCATGGTCTTATGGGGAGGGGCTTCCCCTATGGCTCGGGAGGGTGTTGAAGAGAGCGGCGCGTGCGTGAGTACCTTGAATCTGGCCGAGCTCTCTGAAGCTCTAACTATCATGTCACGGAAACAGCGACGGGTGGCAATTAGAACGGGCTGACTGTGGAGTTCTTCCGGTTTTTTTGGGAGATGCTGGAACCTGATTTCACCGAGCTCCTGGCCGAAGCCCTGGAGACTGGTGGGATGCCCCTTTCATGTCAGCGGGCAATACTGTCTCTGCTGCCAAAGAAGGGGGATCTCCACCAGATCTCTAACTGGCGACCGGTCTCACTGCTCAGCACGGATTATAAGATCGTAGCCAAAGCGCTCTCACTGAGGCTCAAGTCCGTGCTGGCAGAGGTGATTCACCCCGACCAGTCCTATACTGTCCCGGGCCGGAACATTCATGACAACATTTTTCTGGTCCGGGACCTGCTACACCACGCGCAGAGGACTGGTCTGTCACTCGCCCTCCTGTCCCTAGATCAGGAGAAGGCATTTGACAGGGTGGATCACCATTACCTCATGCAGACCCTGCGGGAGTTTGGCTTTGGCCCACAATTTGTGGGCTTTCTCCGGATGCTGTACGCCTCTGCAGAGTGTCTGGTAAAAATTAATTGGTCCCTGACGGCACCTTTTGTGTTTGGTCGGGGAGTACGTCAGGGGTGTCCCCTGTCTGGGCAACTATACAAGCTGGCCATCGAGCCCTTCCTCTGCCTACTGAGGATGAGGCTCACCGAGCTGGTGCTGCGGGAGCCCAGCATGCGGGTAGTCCTGTCGGCTTATGCCGATGACGTGCTCCTCGTGGCCCAGGACTTAGATGATCTGGAGCGGGCACAAGCGTGTCAAGAGGTCTACACCGCGGCCTCTTCTGCTCGGATCAACTGGTCCAAGTGCTCCGGCATTTTGGTGGGTCCCTTACAGGTGGACTCTTTGCCCCCCGCGTTTCGTAATATCTCATGGGGGAGCGATACTCTCAAATATCTGGGAGTCTACCGGTCTGCTGCGGAGGACCCAGCCCCAGAAAACTTCAGTTAACTTGAAGAACGAGTCATTGCTCGTCTGGGGTCATGGGTGTATCTGTCGAGAATGCTTTCCCTTAGGGGAAGAACCCTGGTGATCAACCAGCTGGTGGCCAGTCAGCTTTGGCACCGGCTGATAGCCATGGGTCCGCCCCCCGAATTTATCAACAAGATCCAGAGGAGATTGATGGATTTTCTCTGGATGGGGAAGCATTGGGTCTCTGCGGGGGTTGTGTGCCTTCCTTTGGAGGAGGGTGGACAGGGAGTGGTGTGTGTCCGCTCCCAGTTACACACTTTCCGCCAACAATACCTGCAGAGATACCTATTCGCAGATCCGTCTCCGCAGTGGTGCCAGCTGGCGACCAGTTTCTTTCGCCAGCTGCGCAGTATGAGGTATGACCGGCAACTGTTTATCATCAGGCCCGAGGGTTTAGGAAGAAACCTCTCGGAGCTGCCGGCATACTACCGCTACTTATTAAAGGCCTGGAAACTGGTCTCCGCGACCAGGAAGGAACAGGCGGTGGGGGTTGATTTCCTCGCCGAGCCCCTGCTGTATAATCCGGCAGTGGGGGCTCGGATGTTGGATTCACCCTCTATTTGCCGCAGGCTAATCCTGGCGCAAGTGACCAGAGTCGGGGATCTCCTGGACTATGAGCGGCGAGACTGGGTAAGTGCAGAGGTGCTTGCGCCCCATATGGGTATGCCTCCTGCCCGTGCCCCTCGTCGTTTGATCCGGGAGATTAAAGATGCAATCCACCCCGACTCACGGACCTTCATCAAGGGGGTTTTGCAGACCGGAGAGCATTGTCATCCTATCAACTTCAGCTCTCCGGATCTTTGCGTAGAACCCAAACCACGGCAACCCCCTTGGGCTCCTATCTCCCCCAACCTCAGCAGGTTGGGGGATATGTCCCTGGCATGTTTCCGCGGCATGCCGAGGAAAGTCCTGTATTCTCTGGTGCTCCATATAGTGCACTACCTCGCCCCTTGTCACCCGCCCAGATACCATCTGGCGGCGGGTATTTCTTGGGAATGAGGGCGAGATACCCCAGTGGAGAGAGCTCTATTCAGCCTTGGTTCCCCGTCCCGCCGGGGATTTGAGTTGGAGGGTCCTCCACGGTGCAATGAGCACAGGAGAGTACTTGGCACACTTCACGGACTCCCCCGCTGCCTGTCCCTTCTGTGGGGAGCAGGAGTCCGTATTCCACATTTATCTGAGCTGCGCCAGACTGCAGCCCCTCTTATCCACCTTGAGGAGCCTTCTTCTGCAGTTCTGGCTGGGTTTTTCCCCTCATCTTTTTATTTTTGGGTGCCCAGTGTCCCGAGACAATAAGCCTAGGGATCTCCTAGTCAAACTGCTCCTGGCAGTGGCTAAGGTAGCCATTTACAAGACCAGGAAGCAGCGTTTGGAGAGGGGGGTCCCAACGAACATCGTGGCAGTATTCCGGGCACTGGTGCACTCCCGTATTCGGGCAGAGTTCATGTACGCCGAGTCCGCTGGGACGGTTTCGGAGTTTGCCTCCCAGTGGGCGTTAGGCGGGGTGCTCTGCTCGGTATCCCCCATCATGGGTTCTTTTGAGTTAACCCTTCTTTTTTAAGTGCACTTTTTACTGTGCACTTGTTGGTTCCCTTATATATTTGTTTGACTGTTTTTTCTTTGTTCTACTTGGCAACAAGTAGAATTGCTGTTTAACTGAATTGGCCGGCTTTGCCGGCCAATCAGTATTAAACCAGATCAAAATAGAGCTGCTTCACTCACCTCAGCACTATCACAAATTATATTGCGCTTGTGTGTGTCGGTACTAATCTTTACCTATTGTGCACCTTAAAGCAACAATCCAAGCGCATTTTTTTAATTTTTAACAAAGGATTGAAGCAGGGTGTCTCCGGAGCTGAACCCCATTAATTTCAGCTCCGAGGAGATACTTACCTCTGTAGGGGGTGCCGGTAGCTGCTCCGCTAGCAGGGTTCATGTAATGGTGGAGTTTCATAGCTTCCGCGTCCTGCAGGCCAATAGGAAGCTGTGACATCATTAGGTTCGGTTTCCTATTGGTCCGTGTGATGCGGGAGCTTTAAATGTTACCGGGTACACTCTTTGGTGGTCTGTAGCTCAGGAACTAAGGGGGGTGTCACTGGAGCTGAAATGAATGGGGTTCAGCTCTGGGTACCCCCTGCTTCAATCCTGTGCAAAAATAAATAAATACATGTAAAAAACAAAAAGTGCTTGGACGGTCCATTTAAACGGCAATAACGGTTTCAGTCTGGTAAATTGGTGCAAACAAACGGGACGTGCACGAGGGACAAATGTAAATGGTATGTACTAAAAAAATTGTATCTGTGCGGCACAAATTAGTTAACACTAGGCCAAAATGGCCTGCCATGTTGAAGCTGGCATACTATGTGCATACACATTTCTATGTACAGGATCTTGTAGCAGAAAATGTCCCAATACTTAAGCACTCTTTAACCCAGGGATGGACAACTCCAGTCATCAAGAGCCACCATAAGGTCAGGTTTTCAGGATATCCCTGCTTCAGCACAGGTGGCCCAATCAGTGGCTCAGACATTATGAAATGTTCAATGTCTGAAATGACACTTGATGCATTGAATCATGTTGAATACCAAATCGAAACAATTTAAATTAAAACAGAATTGTGTATTTGTGTTGTTTTTTTTTTTTAATTATTACTATCATTAGTGTCTGAAGTGGTAGGTGAAACGCAGCTTTTTATACTCACAAGTACAGCTCAATTATAATATAACTAGCTGTACCCGGAATAATATACGCCGATCTATGAGATCTGAAAGGTTATGAATTAAACATCACTCTTTGTTTTCACCCCTCCCTGTAATGCCTTGCTGTGTCTTGTCCCCTCTTCCCCACCTTACTCTCTCCTCCATAATGCCCTGCTCCTCTTTGCACTCCCTGCCTTACTGTGTTTGCTCTTCTACTTTCTCATCTGTCTCCTCCTCTTCTTGCTGTCGCTCTGATTCCTCCTCCTACTGAACTTGCTGTCTTCTATCTTTGCACTCCCTCCTGCCCGATGTGCACACTGCTCTCCATTCCCTCCTCCTCGTCATCCCCTTCTCCTCCTCTCCTTGCTGTCTCTTCGTCCCCTCCCTCCCTCCTCCATCATGCACTGCTCCACTTTGCACTCCCTGTCTTACTGTATCTGCTCCTCTCTGTGGACACTACACTTCCTCCTCTACCTACTCATCTATCTCCTCCTCTCCTTGCTGTCTTTCCTCCCCTATATGCATACTGCTCTCCGCTGTCTCCTCCCCCCTCTATCATACCCTGCTCCTCTTTGAACTCTCTACTCTCCTCTCTGTGCACTCACTGCCTTACTTGGTCTACTCCTCTCTGTGCATGCTACACTCCCTTCTTTCCTACTCATCTCATCATCTCCTCCTCGCCTTGCTGTTTCCACTTCAATTAAAATCCCCTCCCCCAGTTTTAAGGTTGGTCTGTATTAAATTAGATGGGTTATCACCATTAGCAGGGAAAGAGGAGGAAGCAGGGAGGCGTGGGCGAGAGAAAGTGTGTGTCTATGGCTGAGTCCAGGATTAGGAGAGATATCCCCAGTAGCAAGGGGGAAAAGGGGGGGCAAAGGGGGGGGGGAAGAGAGAGAGGGGGACAAGGGAGAGGGAGAGAGCGCGGAGAGGGGGAAGAGGAGAGTGAGTGGATTTGTGGGTGTGCTTTTTATTGAGGGTTGTAGAAGTTGTTGGCAAAGAGGTGTGTACATAATGGGGCAGTGTATAGGCCCAAGCATAAGTGGAGAGGAGGAAAGATGAAGAAATATGGATAGGAGGCGAGTGGGGGATTTTGAGAGAACAGAAAAGTTTACAAAAAGGAGTGAGGAAACAGCAAACAGAAACAACAATAGGGAAGCATAATGGGATGCAGGGAAGGACAGGTAGGTGGAGAAAATTCCCAGGTATTGGCGGATAAGAAGCGAAGGAGTTGAAAGAGCAGATGTATAAATCAGGCCTGGGAGGGCAGTGTAGCACAGAAGATTAAACAGCAGTTCAGAAAGCTAGTCTTTAGATGTTAAAATGCCAAGTTCTTCCAGATGCACGGTTGATGATGAAGTGCCGAGTTCCATTCTTGTATTCTTCACCTCCAATTCCTATGTGACACTTAAGATGTTACACAGCCAATGTGCAGTGTCATTACACAGGATGTGCAGTCTCATTGGCTGTCCATGGTGAGCGACACGCCGTTCAATCTATCACCCCGACATGCGTTCCCAACTTGTGCGACTGTCCTCTGTAGTATGGGCAGCACTGCCCTCCATTCCACTAGCTAGCAGTTTTAAATTCCGCGCTGTTGCTTCACACCAAACAGTTCCGGCCAACGCAGCAACACTGGATGCTCCAGACCCTTGCATTAGTTCTCCTCAGTTCCCTTGTGCTGACTCCCTGACAGCTCTTCCCTTACAGGGGCTCTGCCAGTGCCCTGTCAGCACAGCCTTCACTAAGAAAATCCAGTCCAGCAAATAAATAAATATAATGCTTAGGTATGTTTCCGTACAAAAGTTCAGCTGTTACAGGGTTTCTAAGTAACAACTGGAATGTCACCTCAAGGAGAGAAACAGGGAGGGGAGGAGACACAGAGAGAGAGAGGGGGTGAACACCAAGGAGGGGAGGGGAGACAGCAAGGAGAGGAGGAGATGGATGGATGAAGAGGAGGCAATGGAGAGCAGTGGGAAAATGGGGCATGAAGGAGTGAAAAGGGGAGGAGAGACAGCAACGTGAGGAGGAAACAGAGAAACAGCAATGAAAGGAGGAGACATGAGATGAGTAGGAGAGGAGGGAGTGTAGTGTGCACTGAGAGGAGCAGATACAGTAAGACAGGGAGAGCAAAGTGAGGGGATGAGTGCAAAGAGGAGCAGGGCATGATGGAGGAGAGAGTAAGGTAGGGAAGAGGGGACAAGAGGCAGCAAGGCGTTACAGGGAGGAGTGAAAACAAAGAGTAATGTTTCATTAACAACCGTTAAGATCTCCTAGATCGGCGTATGTTACACCATGTACAGCTAGTTGCCGCTTATTCCCCCTAAGGAGCAGGGCTCTCATTACCTTTTGTATCTGTTTGCGCTTATCTGTCCTTCTTTGGATTGTCATACTGTTTATATAGTTTACATTTTCCTGTACCCCCATTATACCATGCTGCGACACTATGCTGACACTTTACATGTGTAACTGACCCTCAATGGTGTTACCAGGTTGCTGTGAGGGGTTAATAGCGGGATAGAGTGTGCTGGACCCCACCCTATGTTACCATTGGGATACTGATGTCAGAAGGGATATAAAACATATGGGGAAGATTCTTGAAGTCAGGTTCCCGGGCAAGAGAGGAGGAGCCACGGGGAGTGTAGATAGGGATGTTCATAAAGTAATAGCACTGACCACGCCCCCCTGCTCTATTATGTTGTAGATAGGGACATGGCCCCTTTAGGATCCCAGAAGGCAGGCAAGGGAGTCCAACATATCTAAAAGTTAGGAAAATAGCATGCCTCAGGATAGACACCTCCCGGGTGTTGGCAGATCGGCTCTAACTGCGGTTCTGTGTTAATATTCCTCTGTCTGTATGGAAGTGGCAGTTCCCACACAGGCCAAAGGTATTGTGGTCACTAGCAAAGTACCAACCAGGATTCCCGTATGAGCCAAGTGTAACCGGGGTAATGCCGATGATGATCTTGAAGCAACAAAGGGGGGCCGGGGGGCCCACACAAGTAAAGCAGCTAAGTCAATGCACCTCCATTTGAGTGTTGAGTGGGCACTAATAGAAGCATCATATTTATGTACGTCTGTTATTAAACCAGAACAATGTTGTTATGTGCGTGTGAGCGATCCCCGTGCCAGGGGACACAAATAAAAGACTATTGTACTACAAAAGTTTCTGGCGCCCATTATTTTTCATGCTTGCTACCTCATGGACCAGGCGCCTGAATCCAGCACCGTGAGTCAAGGTAACCCATACCGAGTAGCCAAACACAGTACACCGGTGTACTCTCTCTAGAAACCAGGCAGGGAGGGTTGCATATGTCCATAGGATATGATGCCTGGGGTCCTTACAGATGGATAGAAAACCACGGATTTATGCAACTACATCACTGGTCAATTTGCACAGTAAGGGGGGGTGAAGAAAATTTGAGATGAGTGGTCCAGTGAAAATCATTTTAATGAACTTATTGGATAGACTGTGCATGTTTAGTTTGGTGACAAAGGCTCATTTACATATTGATTTGCATATTAGAGAATACTTTCTCGCTATTCTCTTCCCAGCTATTCCTCCGGTCTTCACTGCCTCTGTGATCATTTAAATATAGAATACAGTGAGGCTGAACATTGAATACAATGAACCTTTATTAGTGGTGAAATTTGCCTTCGGACCCTCCTTGAAGTTTATTTAACTGGGCCCTAAATAATCTTCATGATACTGTATGTGTGTCTGAATACAATATACATGTATTCTTGTAGCTTTAACACAAAATTACCCAGACAATACTTACTGTATGTAGTCACTAGGGCATAGAAATAACCAGTTAAAAAATCCAAACCTAATGCTTTATTAACCCTGCAAAACTCCTTTATTTGATAAAACGGTCAACATACAGTAGTGTAAACTTTACCAACTCCGAAACCTGCTCACCTATAGGAAAACGGGTTAAAGTATAGCCTTTAGTTTATTGACCAGGCATTAAGCAGGTTGTAATGCAATTGATCCAGACAATGGCCTCTGAAGAATTCAACACAGCAAGAGTGATGGAGAGGCATATACATGTCTGTGATATATCTGTATCACATAGAAAAACCCAATACAGCACACATTACACTGATACACCATACAAAACAATCATCTCTTTTTCCAGTGCATTATACTGTAGGCCCATCCAGAGTTAGATGGGTTAAGACCACCTAATATGGGAGTTCTTAAAGGGTGTTAGGCATTTGGGACTGAAAAGGACGTTGTATTGTCAGATATCCTATTGTATTGTCCCTGTCTTTTAAGTGTTCTGGAGGCTATTAGACAAACACAAAGAACAAAGTTCTACAGAAACTACAGCACAGCTTATTCTAAGAGACACATTAAACCTGAAAGCTACATGCAGACAGCAGGAAAGTGAGTATCCTTCCTGAGATACATCGATTTTACCTTCATGTGACCCGCAAATGAATGAAGTCAGCCCACGAGGCTCATCCTAACACAGGCGAAAGGTTTCTGTAACAAGTAAAGAGAGTATAAAACCACTATTACACATTAACTGAAGAAAACCATGTGACATGCTACAGCTTGTATACTGTCAACTGTTGTTCCAATAAAAAGGTATGAAGCTGTCTATTTCTTTCCCTATTAATCCACACATTACTGATACATGATACTGTTCCTATTAATGTTCGACATACATCATTATGAACAGTTATGGATGTTGTACAACCAGCAAGACTAAGACCTTGAAAGATAAGTTCTGATGAAATGAAATGGTCTCGGATAGTTAGGGATGTTGAAAATATTTCATTTCGTCACAAGTGATCTTTCATGATCTTAGTGTCGATGTTTTGAAAGCCCATTTACAAAAGCCCTAACTATCCATGACTCAAAGGAATGCAAATGATAATATATTATAGCCTTTAGAGATATTCTTCAGAGACATTCATAGAGCCAACACCAAGCTTGGGTGAATACCAGTAGCATATTCCTTGTGCTCTGTTCTGCATAGCAGCCTCCACAAGGGAAAGAGAGAAAATGAACTATTGATATGGATAGAACAATGTGTATAGTATAATACAATTACAGATATGCATGAAAAAAAACACAGAGGTGCTGAGATTTGCAAAAAGAGTGAGTATTATTGGCTGAAACTGGAATAAAGCCAAATCAATATTTTCATGAAAAACACATTAGCCACTGCCATACTTCCTCCAACCACAACAACTTTCTAAATATCTATAAATCTACCACAATAATACTCCTATAGATCACTGTGCAAAGAACTCACATGAACAGAGTTTACCAACGGATTACTTTGCACAATAACTCTTAGAAGGGTGGTTGCATTACAAAAACCACTCAATCACAACTATGGCCGTTCATGCATATATGTTATAGTTTTACGGTGAGAACTTACTGTACACAGTGTGGGTTATTCTTACTTTGGAAAAATGGACTGGGTGTTTTGTTTGCTGTGGTATTGTTAACGTGGATAAAATCAGAGTATTTTGGTCTTCATCATTTGATCAAGGAACTCCTTTCCTAGATCTACTAAACTAGCCTACAATATGGTAAAAGCTTAGTTGTTGCAAGACTGATTGTCTTTAAGTGTCAGTTATCGAGAATACATATATGCCAATTATATACAAAATGAAAAGACAGCAGGTTTTAAGAGTCAGCAAAAAATAGATTGCATGCCCTGGAGAGGTGGGATTTATTTGTCTCTATTTTGCCATTATGCCGCGTAGAAATTATATTAAACGTTCCCAGCCCGGTCTGTGCCACTATGTGTGAGTATGGTGATAAAACGATCTTCATTCTTTTTTTATTAGTCCAAAATTGCCAAGATTGTTATTCTTTTCATCTTAATGATATCAGACAGACAAGGGTGTCATTACCAGGAGTGAACATTCCAGCCTGAAGATGCATTATTGCTTGCTACATGGTAGACAATGAGAACATGAAACAAGGAATGCACACACACACAGTAATTCTGTATCACCATTGACATTGATCCAATGACAGTGGGAAAAAAACAAGCATAAAATGTAAGTATTTTTATATTCTCTTTTAACTTTTTTCCTTTGGATTGTTTGAAATTCCTAATTAGAGATGGGCTAATTTTTCACCAAAATTCAAATTCGCCACAAAAACTGGATTTTTTTCTGACTTTTTTTTAATCTTCGCAAATTCAATGGACGATTGAAAAAGTCACCGTTGGTTTTTAAAATGTGAATATTCAAAAGTTATAAAAAAATTGACCGATATTAAAAAAAAAAACACACACACTTTTTTTTTTTTTTCAATTACAAGTTTTCGAAAATTGAAAGAAAAAAAGGAGGGCATTTTTTGGAAAATGAGAGAATATTAAAAAATGTTCAACAAAAATAGACACGATATTAGAAAGTTAGAGAATAAAAGCACATTGTGAGGGAAAAAAAACATTTTAAACATTCACAAATTAAAAGAATAAACCTATGTGAATTGAATTTCGACACATCCATCTCTATTCCTATTTACATCTCTGGTAGGTTTATGTGTTTCGTCTCCATAATTACCTTAATATTGGCATAGAGCAAGCAAGTTTAACTAACACTGCTCCATTTATAGACCGACTTGTACATAAAAACAAAGAAAATGTCCAATCCGTCAGAAGTCATTTAAAAATACCTAGGGAGTTAGTCATTAAACTATGATAATGCCAATCATGGGCACTATCACATGTAAACTCCCATTGACGTCAATACTTTACAGGCGATAGTGCCCCGATCGTCAATATCGCAGTTCAATAAACAACCTCCTGTAAAAAAATAATAATAATAAAATTTAAAAATCAGACAATCTCCAAGTCTATACATGTTGAACATATTAAGGTCTTTTATTCAATTTGGTCCTACCGTGTAGGCTGCTTGCTCCTGGTTAAGATCTGGTTCTTGAACATTTTAATAAAGAATCTATATAGTTTCAAACTACCTGAATGAGCATTCTTGTTTACATTTGCATTATTATTCATTTATAAAAATGTTTTAGCAGGAAGTAATACATTGAGAGTTACCTCTCGTTTTCAAGTATGTCCTGGACACAGAGTTATAGTGACCACACAGTTACATTAAATGAACGGAGGTTATCCATTCAATTTACAGACATTTCATGGGCAGTTAGGGAAAATATATGATTATTGGCGTATGAAGCAGTTACAGATGAGATTAAAATGTGAGACAGCTGAAGTCTTGAAATTCCTTAAACTGCACTGTACTGTGTATTTGTGTCATTGGATGTTGCACTGGGCTCTGTCTGTGTATCATGTTTTCTGTCCTCTGTTTTAATATATATTGCCCATGCTCAGTAGATGCACTCCTCTTTGACACATATGCATATGATATATATATATATATATAATATATAATATATATACTATATATATATATGATTATATATATATATCTATATATATTATATATATATAGTGGTTATTTTGGGGGTTCAATACGAGCTTATAGGGGTCCTGTGTGTTTTGTAATTCTTGTTCAGCTGGTCCTAGCTGATTTGGAGGGTGGCTCCTCCTTCCCTAGTTTGAAGCTCACCCCCTCCCACTTTTAAATGGTTAAAGCTCATTCTATTCCACCTTCCACACTCATGGGAACTTGCATGCTTTTTGATTGTGGCAAATCTAATACAGAGTGCTTTTCCTGGTATTATACATAAGAGCTTCAATCAGACTTAGAACTATGCAACTAATTTTGACAGATTTATTATAAATCATTCTTCCTGGTAATGTACAGGTTATTAAGAATTTATATTAGTGTTAGGACCCTTGAGACGTGGTCTGCCTTGGAGAGGCTCAAGGACTTACAACACTTTGGCGAAAGAGTTAAACTAAAAGAACATTTTATTCAAAATATATACATATATATATATATATATAGGCACTGTACTGTGTATTTGTGTCATTGGATGTAGCACTAGGCTCGGCCTGTGTTTCATGTTCTGTCTCTGGTTTTAATAAATTACCCTACTTCTTACCATATTGCATTCAGGAGCTTGGAACTGAAAGGTTCTATAAAATGACCTTATTATGGGGTAATAATACTATGACGGGTGGAAGGAGCAAATGTCTATGGTTGTTTCACCCGGAAATGGTTTTGGTGATGCAAGTTCCTGACCTAAAATCTTTGTGCTACAGAAATGAACCTTTTGCAGGTCACCCCCAGCCGGCACTCCTGGATAGGCAACAAAACCCCAATGGGCTGTCACTCCAGGAGTCAAGGTAAAACCAAAATAAGAAAATAAGTTAAAATCCCCCTGCAAGGACGATCCGGAGTGTTTATATGCCACCGTGTCTTTACAACACTTTATACATTTTTTTCCAAACATCATTTAAGTTTTCTTTATTTCCATTATCTCTCTCCCATTCTTCCTTTCTTTAAACAAACCCTCTACCATATGTTTCTGTCTGAAAGGAGTGATTGTGAAGAGACACTTAACACAATATTGTGGGCACTTAGAGAAGTCCCGTCCCCCCCCCCATCCACCCCTCCTGGAAGACCCAGCACATTCTCCTGTGTTTCACACACTCTCAATGAGGTATTGAGGCTTCTGCTTTTCTAACATTCTCCAAAGGGGAAATGAAAGGACCACTAAAGTGTCTCTTTTCACAGCCCTCTTTCTTTCCTCCCATTTTTATTTTGACACCCAGCAATAATCAGCTCTTTGCACTGGCCTGCTGGCTGCTCTTGCTATTGCCCTGGTCAGCTGATGTTTGTGACTTTAAAGAGGCAATCCAAGCCGGTGGATATTTTTGCAATTTATTTTTATTTATATAGCATTGAAGCACCGGGTCTCCAGAGCTGAATCCCATTCATTTCATCTCCAGGGGCCCCTTGTTTCCGGAGATACTTACCTCCGAATTAGGTGCCGGTAGCAACTCTCCTTGGCTGCCAGGGATCACAATATATCCGCTGTTGAAAGTTTTCGCGTCCCGCGGGCCAATCGGAAGCCATGATGTCATCGGTGCGGATTCCTGTTGGCCCATGTGATGAGGGAGCTTTACATTTTTTAAAGCCCAGCTTGATCAGCCAGAGCGGCTACCGACACCTACATAAGAGGTATGTATCTCTGGAAGCAGAGTCCCCAGGTCGAAAATGAATGGGGTTCAGATCTGGAACCCCCTGCTTTAATACTATATTTTAAAAAGTGACAAAATCTACCGTCTTGGATAGCTCTTTTAACATAGAAGATGAGCTGGTAATGAAAGATCGAAGTCGCAGTATAAGTAGAAAACATTATATTCAACTATTAACAAACCTCAGAACCAGTGAGCTTATATATGGTACTATTCCACTGGCAACCCATTTATTTTCAGTATGTGTTGGTGAGAATTACGCACCGAGAAGGCGTTTTAGAGTTCAACAATAGTACAAAATAGAAATTGGTGGTGTCTCTGTACAGAGGGGAAGAAAACACACATTGTTTAGCCAACATTGCTGCTCTAACAAGCTGTCCATCATCCTATTGAGGTACAATATAAGTGCTATAATCTTATTCTTATTTAGCAATACTATTAAATGAACAGCTGTGCATAAAGACTAGTTACATAGTTGGTAGTTGAAAAAAAAAACATATGTCCAGCGGATTCAGCCGATGTTAAATTTAGACGACAGATACTTATCCTATAGTATATTTGTATTTACAGTTTAGTGCCTTGTAAAGTTACAAATCTCTGTTTTCTGAGAAGCACAAGGTGATAAAGAATTATGTTTATGGTGGTGTTTGCCATCAGACACCTGAAAGCGCATCCGCTTGAAAGGACCAGAAGGAGTCCTATGAAATAGCACTGTTTAGTTAACATGGGCTAAAGTGACTTTCCCATGGTCCTGGGGAACTGTTGAGTCTCTCTCTTGAGAGGTAAGTGCCTAACCAGCACACGTAAGTGCCTCCTCACATAAAAAAATTATTATATATACAGGCAGTCCTCAGTTATCAAACAGAATCCGTTCTGGAAGCAGCGTTGGATAGTGAAACCGTTATAAAGTGAGTCCCATGTTAATCAGTGGCGGTGAGCGTTGGATAACGCATTCCGGCGTCGAAAAACAGCCCATGGGTTTACATTGTAAAGAGTTGGATATGCCATTTGTTGTAAAGTGACACGTTGGATAGCGAGGACTCCCAGTACAGGCTTAGATACACTCAACTCCGTTATATCAAGGGACATAATGACATTCTGTAAAACAAGACAGGACATAATGTTCCCCGAGAAAAACTTAGCTTTGTGGCTACAGCATTATGTAAAAACAGCTTCTGTACGACAGCTCATTAGTGGGGATGTGAGAAACTGTCCAAAATGCATTTGCAACATTAAATATTTTAAGAATTTCTCCCTCTCCCACCACCCAAAATACGATTCTTTGCCAAGCCTTAAAAGGCTAATGTCACTAAATTGGTACATTGTCAGCAAAATCTCACCCGTGAACAAAGCATGGTGAACGCGCCCAAATAATAGTCTCAGCATTAAAGGAATCTAGTGATTTTAGCACATTTCTTGAATGAGTATATTTGGAGACATTGCAATGCACAATGACAATGCTTACGAACTCACTTGGGTGCTGTTTTTTTTTTTCTTCTAAGAAAAAGACACATTTTGTATAGTTCGCGTCATCGTGCAAAAGTTTCTCATATCATACCCATTAGAATATGGTCTTCACAGGAGAAAACCCGTATCGCATTATGTTATTGTCCTTAGCGAGTACAGTGTTACTATTATCGTGATGTTAACTTAGGTCCGTGACTCCAACAGGGAGTTCATGAGGTGTTTCACAGGGGTTCGACCCCCAAAAATATATAATGGCGGGTCCCAGGCAGCATAGGTGGTTCCTGAGCCCGTGTGAGGACTGGACACTTATTAAGGTCTCAAACGTGACCATAGCATGGGTGGTATAGCTGTCAATTGCAGCAGAGCTTCCACAGTTGCTCCCCACAATGCTTTGCATCCACAGCAGCAAGGCATTATGGGTCGTGACTTTGGAAGCTTCCACCTCCCCCATGCTGCTTGCACACACTGAGGTGGTTTGGAGTCTTAACACACCCTCAGGACACTATATGGTCTGGGATTGATCACACAGTTTAGTTAGCGACCGTCAGATGAGTAGGCAGTAAGATTTACTAATTAGGTGCCCGTGGAACAAATATTTTTCTAGAAAGGGGTTACACAAGGAAAAAAAAAAATATTGGGGGTGCCCTGCTTGCTTCAGCGCTTAGTGAATCTCTACCATTCAGCTGACGGAAATCCAATTTGCAATGAATAAGAAAGTAATACTTCAATGTTAAACTTTTTTTAGGTTCCCAAAAGATGGTTGGTTGGAAGGATTTTTTCCATTTTGCAAAGAGGCTCATACACCCATAGTTTCCTGGCTGCAGCCATTTTAAGCACCCAACATTGCTGGTACCATTGAGGGGATCCTTGGGGTCAAAATCGCAGTTCAAGTTCAAAAGATAAGAAAAATTACTGCTCTGCAGATAGCAACTTAAAATATATATGTATACAAATCTTGGCCTCAGTATTTGTATACTAGTTTAAAATGTCGTATTCATTTGATCAATGGACCTATGCTCAGGTTCTAAAATGATAAGATTCTTAAATATGTTATCAGAACCATGTGGATGACGGCACTGACCCCAAGTGAAATAATATTTGGTTTATTGTATATAGGTTTCAAAGCACTCGTGTTGCCATTGGTCACCTGGTTTACTGCAGTGTTTGAATGATCAGTTTAACACGTACCTCGGGTCTGTTATTTAGGAGGGTTATAATCCTCCCCCCTTCCTCTTGTCTTATGTACTTTTTCCCTCCCTTCTTTCCAAAGGGTAGTAATCTTTTTCTCGCTATTTAGTGCACAAGGGCTATTTGTTTATCTGTTGTCTGGCGACTGTATGAAAATCGTCTCAAAAATACAATGTAAAAAAAACCCTCAAACAAACAGGATAGATAAATCCACATATCCCTCTGGAAATAATATAAGAAATTGCTTTATTTGACATTATTAAATCCTTTACATTGCTTACACAAAACAAATTACTTTTCTTGAAACATAACCATCACAATATCCCATCTGTATGTAGCGAGGACCTTTGGAAACACAGTAAGGTTCTTCTTCAGAGCTTCCAATTTACTTTTTGGGAGATAAAGGTACTTTATATTATAAAAACGTTGAATTATTTGAATGGTGCTACTCATATTTATTTCTGTTAGCATTATATATAAAATATATGATATATTGATTTTGTTAGAACCTTTGATACTTGAGTTTTATTTAATTGCTATCAGTGATGAAACAGTTAATCAGAAAAGGGGAAGGGGAAACACAAAATGGATGTGCCCCCAAAAGAATTCACTTAAATGCACACCACCCAAGTGTAAAAATTAACTTTTAATAAATCCTTAAAACATATATTACCAAAGTAACGTGTGATGTGGATTAAAAATGTATTAAATCGTAGCTATCAAGCAACCGTGTCATTGATTATTCGTACTACCCCGGTATCAATTGATACGATGGGATGTTGAAGACAGGGAATGCTATGAGTAGGGTATAGAACCCCTCTGGGGTAACGGTAGGACCAAATGTGGAGTGATATATAATTATATACAGGCAGGTGGCCACAGGATTAAATATCCTAATGCTGCTAAATATAGCCCCCTGCACATTTACATGGAGATTGGTCTAAACAATAGCGCTGGCATGTGATGGTGTAATAACTGTATTGTAGAGCTTCCAAATACCGCAGTACTGGCTTGAATGCACAGCAATATAATATGAAGACACCTCACATTAGGTGCAGGGATAGCAGGCACACTGACCATGGATTGATAATAAATAGTTAGCTCATATGGTCTTCTCAGTTACACCCAGGATACTGCAAACACTACATTAAAAACAGCTCCAAGTAGGAGACTGACAACATTGCGCGTCCAACGCGCGTTTCCCTCCAGCAAAGGAGCTTCTTCAGGGACAAGTATTACTGGGGGAATGAGGTCTAAACCCTTTTATACCCTTACAGCACCCTAATTGCACAATCAATGAATAACAGCTGTTGCACATGCGTGAGTCTAGATGTTGAATCATTATATACTTCCATCATCCACAAGAATGGCCTCGCTGCTGTCAAATACTTTTTAACAACCAGGGACTGCAGATTTAATAGACATAACTCATTTGTGTTGGACTTATTGAATTATGTTCTAACACATAATTATTTTGTTTTTGACGGGCTCTATTACCACCAGACCCAAGGTACGGCCATGGGTACGGCCTGTGCACCCACATATGCCAATCTGTACCTGGGCTGGTGGGAGCGTACCCACGTTTTCAATGAGGAACTATCTATGTATACTTACCACATTTCCATGTGGATCAGATACATAGATGATATCCTGCTTTTATGGGAAGGATCCAGTCATCTTCTACACGAGTTTGTGGACAAGCTGAATACAAACACGCTTAATTTGAGGCTCACAACTGTGCTGAGTACCACATCAATAACATTCCTAGATCTTGATATCTACATTGATTGTGAACGCAACATCCAAACCAAGGTGTTCAGGAAAAGCACAGCAACCAATAGTCTGCTATTGGCACAGAGCCAGCATCCCAATAGCCTCATAGCAGGTATCCCAACAGGGCAATACCTCCGTCTCCGGAGAAATTGCTCCACGATCGAAGAATTCATTACTCAATCGAAAGAACTTCGATCCAGGTTCCTCAACCGTGGGTACAACATCAAAATACTGAATAAAGCTTATCATCGGGCATTACATAGCGACAGGGTCTCACTTTTGTCTAATAATAAGACGAAAACAAAAGACACAACAATCAGAGTAATTGGCACCTTTAACAAAAGATGGTGGGCCATAAAAAAAGATCTTTGCTAAACATTAGCATCTTCTCCAGGCTGATGATGATCTGGTGAAAGTTATAGGACCTAGACCCATCATTACCAGCAGACGGTCTAAGAACCTACGGGACTCTCTAGTAAATAGCCATTTCCAGCGGGCTAGAAGTACAACTTGGTTGAATCCCGTTAAAGGCATGTACCGCTGCCAGGGGTGTAAAGCGTGCCAACATATCAACGTTGGCAAAACATTCGCTAATTATGACAATACTTCACAATTTTGCGTGGACAGCTTTATCAATTGTCGTTCTACCAACGTTATCTACCTTATCACATGTCAATGTGGTAAGAGATACGTTGGAAAAACAACTAGACAATTACGCAGACGTGTTCTTGAACACATTAATTCCATCAAACACTCTGCAGAGACATCGGTTGCTAGACACGTCTCACAATGTCATAATAGCGATACGAGTGTAATTAAAATCATGGGCATTTACCAATTGAAATGTCCCATGAGAGGCGGTAATACTGACCAATCCTTGCTTCGTATCGAAGCAGAATGGATTTATAAGTTAAAAACTAGGAGTCCAAATGGCCTTAATGAGGGGTTCACTTTTACGCCCTTTATTTGATTTGGGGATCATTTGTATGGACACAAGTATCCATTCACTACATACTGTGAATATATAGGTTACTGGTTTCTCTGACAACCAGCTATGTCTTTTCCATTGTCCACTGTGATAATTTCCAGCCTTCGGTATTGATCTAATAGATTATTATATTTAAAAACTACTATTATTATTTAGACTAGTGACAATATTACTAAAGTCCTACGCCCAACAGTGGGCTTAGTGTTCGTGTAATGTGCGTATATGTGCCATATATGATAATCATATACAATTAATTCTGTACATATATACATTTACGTTTCATATATTGTTAAATCCAATCACCAATCACTGCATTCTAAGCCGACACATTGCTCAATAAACTACATTTATGGTGGATTGTATAGAATTAACTTTATTGGTATAATCACCTGACAATATAAATGTGTATTACAGGTCTTATATACCCTTTCCCCTACCCCCCCTCCCCCCCTTTTCTCCCCTCCCCCTTTTTCATCACCCGTTACATTTGTTATACATAATATCATCTTTATGCAATCAGTACCTGGTCACACAGTTTATTACATTATCCCCAGGTCCATTGTGGCATAGATTGGACAATGTTTAAGATCACTTCACGATCATAAAACCTAGGGAGTCTCTGTTATAAATTTAGAGTCCCCAGGCATGCACTATACCATCAGGTAGAATTCGCAAAAATTTCCTAAGTGCCCACGCATGCGCTATCCATATAGATCACAATGGAAATATTTCTAAGTCCCTACGCATGCGCTGTACCATTGGATCTAAAGTGTGGTGATTTCTATGTTGCCGCGCATGCGCGTTATAAACGGACTTAGAATTGTGTATTTTTCATAAGTCCCGACGCATGCGCGGCAATAATGGGCAGAATTTAAAGTCCCAGAGCTTGCGTAATGTGTATGGGACTGGATGATCTAACTTTTAAGTTCTTGCGCATGCGCAATGAATACGGGTGCCAATGGAATTATTCCGAATACCTCGCGCATGCGTAGTCAATATTCATAACATTTAAAGCTTTTTCCAAGTCTCCGCACATGCGCTATAAGCATGGGAAATGACTGAAATTTTTCCTAAGTCCCCACGCATGCGCAGTGGACGGAATCGATCTAAAATGTTTCTAAGGTCCTGCGCATGCGCAGTATGCCTGCATGGACTCCCAGAATTGGTTTAAAGTCCCCGCGCATGCGCATTATATACTTTATTCGGCGCGAATGTTTAAAGGCTCTATAAGCTTTAGAAATGAACAGAAAACAACGCGAATAAGGTAAAATGAAGGCACAACACTGCGGTTCATGAATAAAACTCTTTTTATTAACTTTTGAGTAGTTTATTGAGCCAGTTTGGAACGGACCTCAGTGCGCATGTGCAACAGCTGTTATTCATTGATTGTGCAATTAGGGTGCTGTAAGGGTATAAAAGGGTTTAGACCTCATTCCCCCAGTAATACTTGTCCCTGAAGAAGCTCCTTTGCTGGAGGGAAACGCGCGTTGGACGCGCAATGTTGTCAGTCTCCTACTTGGAGCTGTTTTTAATGTAGTGTTTGCAGTATCCTGGGTGTAACTGAGAAGACCATATGAGCTAACTATTTATTATCAATCCATGGTCAGTGTGCCTGCTATCCCTGCACCTAATGTGAGGTGTCTTCATATTATATTGCTGTGCATTCAAGCCAGTACTGCGGTATTTGGAAGCTCTACAATACAGTTATTACACCATCACATGCCAGCGCTATTGTTTAGACCAATCTCCATGTAAATGTGCAGGGGGCTATATTTAGCAGCATTAGGATATTTAATCCTGTGGCCACCTGCCTGTATATAATTATATATCACTCCACATTTGGTCCTACCGTTACCCCAGAGGGGTTCTATACCCTACTCATAGCATTCCCTGTCTTCAACATCCCATCGTATCAATTGATACCGGGGTAGTACGAATAATCAATGACACGGTTGCTTGATAGCTACGATTTAATACATTTTTAATCCACATCACACGTTACTTTGGTAATATATGTTTTAAGGATTTATTAAAAGTTAATTTTTACACTTGGGTGGTGTGCATTTAAGTGAATTCTTTTGGGGGCACATCCATTTTGTGTTTCCCCTTCCCCTTTTCTGATTCACTTTCAGTTCACAGTTTGCACCCACCCCTCGATTACCTCACCTATGTATATAAACATTTTATTCAATTAGTATGGTCCTGTGATCACTCCCCACTCTTTGTTGTTTCGTCAAATGAAACAGTTAAGACTGAAACATCATCAAAGAAGTGTCTTCCTACCTTGTCTTTACATGCATTTGTGTCTGCTGCAAGTATGTTTTCTGATTTACCACCCCCACCACCTGGTTCCCTATCGCCTCCATATTTACCCTATTAGGCTTTCCATGTCACAGATCTAAATTAAATTTTCTCAACAGTGGTCTCTACTGGAATTCGTTTTTTCTTTACTTCCATATACCTTGCATGTAATTTGGGACACACACACACACACACACACACACACACACACACACACACACACACATATACAGATAAACCCCGTTATAGCGCGTCCTCGGGGTCCACCCCGAGACCACCGCGTTAGTAACGGGGTCGCGCTAATTTTTAAAAAAATGGCCGCCGCGCGCCTGATCGGGAGGGAGTGAGGAGGGAAGGAAGGTGGCCGGAAGCCCTACACGTCCCCTAGCAACGGCGAGTTCAGCCGCAACCTGCTCCTTACCTCCCACCACCGGCATCCATTTCCTCCCCCCCAGGCCCCCACACCTACCCCCCTCCTCAGCATAGCCCACGCGGCCCTCCGAGTCCAAGCCTGCTCCTAACTCACCCCCCCTCTTCAGCATATCCCACACGGCCCTCCGAGTCCCAGCCTGTTCCTCACTCACCCCCTTCCTCCCGACACCCCCCCTCCTGATTTTGGCGCCAAAGTTGAAGTTTCGGAGGAGACACGCGGTGAGTCTGTGTGGCGGAGGTGTATTGGATTCAGACGCGGAGGACAGCTGCAGGCAGAGTTTGTCGTGGATGTGGTGTGGGCTACCGACTGGAGGATAGGAGATCTTGGGGAGAGTTGGAGTTGGAGTGCGCGACTGCTGTGAAACATTGTGTGCCAGAAGAGGTAACCAAACAGATACGGAGAGCGGCAAGACTTCCATACAGGTGCAGAGTGTGCTGTGAGTGCTGTGTGCTGTGTGTGCTGTGTGCTGTGAGAGTTGAGTGCTGTGAGAGTGTGTGCAGTGAGCAGTGAGTGTGTGCAGTGAGCAGTGAGTGTGTGCAGTGTTTTTTTTTTTTTTTTTTTTTTAAACGGGAGCCACGTGAAAACCGCGTTATAACCGATTTCGCGTTATAACGGGTCGCGCTATAACGGGGTTTACCTGTATTTATATATTATCTTTATCCAGCAGACTACAATTTCAAAAGTCTACTTCCATTTCAGAATAAAAGAGGCCCCAATAAACCATATTTAACTGGCCTTTCCAGCAATGAAAAGTGTAATACTCTGTGTATGTGATTAGAAGTGGAAAGGCAATGCGTAATAAGACACTGCTCTTATTAGCTTTATTTTGTACGATGTGAAAGATCATCAATGTATCCATCTTTTCTTTAACTTGTTATTCCTCCTAGTCTTGCTTACAAAACAAGTATACTGAGTGCTGACATTTTCCTGTGGTGCCAAAACAATAGAGGTTAGTTAACTCCTTTGCAGCGAGAGGGGCTAGCAATGCATTACGTTTTAGTTTTGAAGCAGAGCGCTGCTTAGCGTTTTGACTATGGATTTACTGTCACCCAGGGAGAAAATACATTAAGTGCACTAGGTTCTATTTTTTTACTTCATCTTATAACACTTCTATAGTATGTATATCCTAACATAGGATCAAGAAGAAACCTAGAAATCATGTTACTGTCAAATGTTGAAATATCAAAAAAGAATTGGTGTCTGTAATAGAGGGGGACTAGGTTCATACCCAGGCACTTGTTTAACTTAATTATACATTGTAAACCAGTGGTAGGGAATATGATACCCATCAAGGTCCCTCAAAAGGGTGCTATCCACATATACATATATATGGTGCACAGGCATAAGGGACGTAGCTGCCATGGGTAGAGGCTTTCCCCCCTCTCCCTGCAGTCAGCTGCATAATGCTGTTGTGTTGGTAAATACTATCCCGCTCCTCTTCTTACACTGGGAAGGAACTAGTGCTTGGCCCAGGAGAGCAGTGGGCCAATATTTATCACTGCACGGTCATTAGGAAGCTGAAGGAGCAAGCTGTGATCCATTAGAGCAGTCAGAGGTTGGGGGCAGCAGGAGTAGCACTAGAGGGTCGCCTGTTGCCCAATAACATTCTAAACTCCTTCTATAGTCACTATTATATAAAAAATGATGTCTCAATAGAAGATCACTTCCATTCATAGGAACAAAAAAAAGCAAATATTAATATGAGCATTTTAAAATATTGCACCTTTACTAATTGGGTCTTAAATAAACATATACTGACTGCTAAAACAAGATCTGAGGAATGCACTGTATGTGATTCTAAAAAAAGAAAAATTAGTTCACATGGTATCACAGCAGGAACCAGATTCCCTGGGACAGGAATCTTCAATGTGAGACCAGCAGGACTACCGGGATTTCCCCCCCTGGACGTTCTGCTCCTGCTATTTTAATACAGGTCGCTTAAGTAGCCAAGTGCAATTTTTTAAAACAAAGTCGTAAAAGTAAATCAAAATGTATATGGTACAGTTGTTTTAAATGCTTCATCGAAATGTTTATTAAACTAACCATGTGACCCGTCTACTAATTTTTTCTGACCAGATAAGACATTGTTCCTATACAGGCATACCCCCGGTTTAAGGACACTCACTTTAAGTAAACTCGCGAGTAAGGACATATCACCCAATAGGCAAACAGCAGCTCGCACATGCGCCTGTCAGCACGTCCTGAACAGCAATACCGGCTCCCTACCTGTACCGAAGCTGTGCGCAAGCGGGGAGACTATAGAGCCTGTTACACTTGCTTACAAAACAAGTATACTTGCGAGTGCTGACATTTTCCTGTGGTGCCAAAACAAAAGGGGTTAGTTAACCCTTTGCTGACAGAGGGGCCCTTCTACTCATTTTTTCTGATCCGGCCGTTTTGGAAAACTAGTTAAAGAACCTAGGACTTCAATGAAATGCATTTCAGCATAGATTAGAATTGACAGTGGCTTTGATGCCACCTGCTGGCAAAACATTGGTGTGAATTGCTGGTAAAGCACAATACTGCATTAGGCCTCCTAGAGTTTGCCTAGTGATGTATATGAAAGCATGAAGATGATTAACAGATAGACAACTACAGAGGAAGGGACCACCCATAAGAACAACGTAGGGATTCCATTAAAATAATGAAATTAAATTAAGCAAAACTGGTATGTGCCTCATCACTGTGTGTATAAGTTATGGTTTTTTAATACAACAGTTAAAGGAGCAATCCAAGAATGCAATTTAAAAAAAACCCCACAAATATATATATATATATATATATATATATATATATATATATAATTAATTAAAGCAGGGGTTCACCAGTGCTGAAGCCCGTTAATTTAAACTCCGGGGAACCCCTACTTCCGGAGATACTTACCTCTGAAGTAAGTGCCAGTAGTAAGTGCCAGGGCTTTCAAGCTCCCGCGTCACATGGGCCAATAGGAAGCCGCATCGATGACGTCACTGCTTCCCATTGGCCCGCAGGCTGGGAAATATCTGAAGAGCGGACATATTGTGAACCCTGGTAGACGAGAACGGCTACAGCACATAATTCGCAGGTATCTCCGAAAGCAGATGGGTCACCGGAGATGAAATTAACGGGGTTCAGCTGCTTCCCCTGCTTCAACCATGTATAAAAAACAAAAAATTATCTGCAGCTTTGATTGCATCTAAGGCCGTGTCCATGCTGCTTGCTTCAGAGAGCTGCGCGATGAATCACGTTGGGGTAATGTGATTGTCTGGTGCACGCGCGCATGTGCGTTGGCCGGAGACCTGCTTGCCGAGACAAATTATTTTGTATTTGCGGCGCGACCAAAAGAGCGGTTCGCGCAATGAGGGTGAACCAGCTACGTGACATCACAGTCACACACCCTGAAACGCGCCCCCCACCCCCAGAACGCAACTGTTCAGTCCAGGAATCACCTCTGCTGCAAGCAAGCACATTGTCACGGCGCTCCGTCTCGCGAGCAGGCAGCATGGACGCGGCCTAAGATGTGATATCTCTCTTTTACGGACACAAACAGGTCAGTCCCATATTAAAAGTTTCACTCTGATTTTGCTATACTAAAACCAGAAATGTCCAAAAAGCTTTAAATTAGTACTTCAGTATTGGGTGATACTTTTTTTTTTTTTTTTAGACTAACAATTGAGATTTTAGGACAAGCTTTCGAGAGTTCTACACTTGCTCAGGTCAAGCGATTAATTGAAGATTCTATGGGGCACCTGCATCAAGTGCTGGTACGGGTTACACTGAGGCCCAATAAAATAATGCATCACATAATTCTGAAGTACCCCTTTATTTTGTACCATTGCGACTACTTCTATTTCACTCAAATGGATAAAAGCAAAAGGTGACACCGTGTGCTCATTTGCATGCCATTTCCCAGAATCCCTGACTGCGACATGGAAATGGGCTCACAAGCGGAGTTTTTATTTTCTGTTTAATTCGGAAAGCTTTATTAACCTGTGACCACTAGATGTCATTGTAGTTTCATCACATCACAGTGTAAATCACAAATGCTCAAGAACATCGGATGCAGTTGTTCATTATGAAAACACTGTTGCCCAATGTTAGTTTTTTTTTTTTTAAATACAGTGGGATGAGAAATGTCATTTAAGTATAAATAAAAATGGCTATTTGTTGAATATGAGACAAGTTTATTATCTACAACAGTATTGAAGGGGTGGACAATACTATACAGAATGCTATTAAAATGCTTTTGTACTTAAAACAATAGATAAACACAAGACAGTCATGGTGTTTTTGTATGTTGTTGATGTTAATGGAAGCAGAGAAAGTCCGAAGACTTCTATTTTTGAAGTGAGCCTCTTTGCTGGCACTTACTACAATTTCATAGGACTGAATCTCCTCCATTGGGAAACGCAGTGTGTAACGGAAGTGACGTCCGCGCAGAAACGCCCGTTGTAGCGCATGTGCAGTAGTACTAGGTGACATCCATGCATGCTCAATAGTACCCGGCGCCTTCGCTCATGCGCAGGACAATTTGTAGCTATCCACGCATGTCCGGGTCCTTTCGCACATGGCCAGAGCTTCCCAGCATCTTCCACTCATGCGCAGACACAGCCGTGGCCTTTCGCACGTGCGCAGAGCCAGCCAGCATCTCCACGCAAGCGCAGAGGCTGCCAACATCATCACGCATACGTAGAGGCTGCCAACACCGATCCGCACATGCGCAGAGGGGACACAGACACATGCAGAGGGGACACGGAGGGGACCCAGAGATAATGAGGGGACCAGAGACACACAGCAACACACGCAAGCCAGCATCTTCCACACAGAGGCAGCCTGCGCCTTCCACACATGCGTCGAGCCAGCCAAAGTCGTCCGCACATGCGCGGAGGTGGTCACTTCCGCCGCCGCATGCGCAGAGGCGGCCAGCTCCGCCGGCAAATGTGCCGAGGCACCCAACTACACCGGCGCATGCGCAGAGGGGACACAGACACACACACACAGAGCTGTAACAATGAGTTCAGAACATTGAAAGCACACAGAGAGGAAAACATTTCCTTGTCACAGGAGAAGAGCAGTATATCATTTATACAGGAGAAGAGCAGTATATCATTTATACAGGAGAAGAGCAGTATATCATTTCTACAGGAGAAGAGCAGTATATCATTTCTACAGGAGAAGAGCAGTATATCATTTATACAGGAGAAGAGCAGTATATCATTTATACAGGAGAAGAGCAGTATATCATTTATACAGGAGAAGAGCAGTATATCATTTATTGTTCACACAAACCACAAAATAGGGAGTGTGTGCCGAGGACACGCGTTGTAACTGAAACTTTTATGTTTTGTCACTAAAATTGTAATTCTACACTGGAAAGTCTTTCATTCAATCAAAAACATCAAAATACAATTTCACTGCGAAAACACAAAAGTTTCACTTACGATGTGTGTGCTCGGCCCACACCCACTTTTTATTTTTTTTAAAGAATAAGTATTTTAATGTATACATCGTTAGAGTCGATTATAGAAATGAAATAAATATGAAACCAAATTATGCTTTGTAAAAGTGAATACTCATTTAAACAATGTGAACCGCTATAACCACTCCTGTATAGTCCAATTCCAATCCAATGTTATTAAAATTTTTGTCACTATCTGCTCGTTCAAGAAGAAAATGAGCAACGCCGGCATACAAGGCAATTCTAGTGTATGAGGAAGATGAGACGGGAGTTTGAGAAGGTACTTGACAATGCTCGAAAGATGGAAAGTCACAATAAGGATTCTTGCGCTCGCGCTGTCCTCTTTAAAAGATAATCAGCTTGCAGCAGTGCGTGTAGGAGCCACTCCTCAAGATACTCCTATGAAAGAGAAACTCCCAAGGGAGTTTTTCAAAAAGACAAAACAAACACACACAAGCGCACCACAGATTAGTAAAAGGTGTATCACAAAATTTAATAAAGGTCACTGTGACCAAAAGACAATAATCAATAAATAAAATGTACAAAACAAAAACACAAAAATACACATATTAAGCATGTACTATGTATGGTAAATCACACCCTATAAATGCTAAACCAAAACATAACTTCAGTGAAGTAAACAACTAGATGAGTTAAAAATACATCCACTGAGGATGTCTAATAACTCCTAGAAAGAACAAACCCAATTGAGGGGAACTAAACTAACCGCAAGAAGTGGCAGCAGGGGCTCAGTGTGGACGCAATACTGTCCGGACACACGAACACACGGCAGGATAACCTCTCTGCAACCACTTCATAGGGATCTCGTTCCAGCCAAAGGGAGACTGCGCACAGCTGCCTCTCGTGACCCCTACCGGTTTCGCAATCAATGCTTCATCTAGTTGTTTACTTCACTGAAGTTATGTTTTGGTTTAGCATTTATAGGGTGTGATTTACCATATATATTACATGCTTCATATGTGTATTTTTATGTGTTTTTGTTTTGTACATTTTATTTATTGATTATTGTCTTTTGGTTACAGTGAACTTTATTATATTTTATTAAATTTTGTGATACACCTTTTACTAATCTGTGGTGCGCTTGTGTGTGTTTGTTTTATGATCGAAAGATGGATTAAGTAGGGCCTGCTTAACCCCATTGCTGCCAGAGGCTCATTGCTGAGCAGAGAAATACATTTAAAAAAAAAAAAACTCTTGCAGCAAAGAGATTAAGTAACCTGAAAGCATTAAAACCTAAAACGTACATTGACGAACTAGTTAAAAACATTTTAAAACATGCTAAATACTGTTTTGGTTTTTTAAAGCATTTCCATATTACTGAACTTCCTTGCAATAGCTTTGAATCCACTCTGAAAAGAAATCTCAAGGTGCATTTTCTTTTGCATTGTACTGTACCTTATATATTATTTAGACTGTAAGAGTCCCTTCTGTATAGGTTTTATATGAATGTCTGTATTTTGTAGTTTGCCTGAATTCTTCTACTATAAAAACAGAAAGCACAGGGTTGATGCCATGTTAAAAATCAATGGAATATAAAATATATATTATTTTTATTGTTCTACCCAAGTAAGGAAAGACTTCTGCAGTAGTTTCACAACCGCAGTGATCAGAAACAAAGTTACAGTATAAATCAGTTCTTAAGACTCCCAGCGTTGGTCATATTTTCAGAGAATCAATTATGTTTTACATACTTACAAAGAAATAGAAATAACAACAAAAAGCAGCCCAATTGCAGTTTAATAGAACTATTTGATATATTTATTTGAAAAATACTTACAAAAGCAAATGTTTTGACACTAAAATATTTAATTTTACTCTAGTTGTTTACATCAGTGTAGTTAAGCATGCAGTGGTAACAGTCATCTCTGTTATAAGCATTGCTACAGTTATTGGAGGGAAGGAAAAGGGGATCGGGAGGGCTTTATAGAACCGTGGCATTGACCCCCTTGTCACCCACCTCCTTAACAGAAGTCAAGATTTGTGCTGAACTATCTGCATGTTAAATGCTGGGTTTGTTCTTCATCTAACAGCTCCAGTCTTTTGAGACTGGCTGGATACACGCTGGTTTATTGTACAGAATGCCACTGGAAGACCAATCACAGATGTGCATGGTCTGCTAAGATTAAGGAAAAAAGTTCAGGGAGAACCAGGAAAACTATATGTCCCGTAGGACTGGAGTGCATGAACTAGTGAGACAAATATGGCCATTTGGTAATATAGTCACAGAATATACTAGGGAATCAACATCTAACTGCAAATGTGAAGGTTTAATCTATGTAACACCACTGCACCATGTAGTGCTAATCGAGGCAGGGGCTAAAAGAGCAACGGCTGTGGTGTCCAAAATTCTCATTTTATGGACTTGTTTTCGGCATGTCTAAGTAATTGGTAGATACCTTGTGCACACTCCTACACTCTTCTCTTATCAATTATTGCTGGACGAACACCATACTGACAATACAGATTACAAGTTTGTAGCAAGTTGCTCTCACAATGCGCTATGCAGAAGAAAGCATCTGTCAGCAATTCAATCCTAAAGTGGTTATGAGCTTCTTAAACTGTTGTCTTGGAACATGGTCCACTGAGTTCACTGTAAAGCCTCCATGGACAAGTTGGGTGCTCTGAAGTAATAGCTAGGATTCCAAGTCTTGCTCAAATAATCTAACACAAAATGTACAATGTGACTTTCCACAGGCTTTAAGGTGATAGGACAAGACTGGCACACACTTTAAACAGAAACGTTCTCTGCCTTACAAGGCTTGGAACTATGATAAAAGCTACAGATCTGGCAGTAATTGGTTTTTGGGAAAAAAAACTCCACGGTAGGCTGGCTGAGTGGGCATAAAGAGTTTATCGCCCATTTCTGTGGAAGGCAGAGTCAGCTTTCCAGCTATTTGTCCCATAAACACCAGCAGACGAATAGGTCCTATGGGGTGAATATGCTGGGTGAGGTCTCCTACCACCAAGCTGAGGAGCAAAACTGTTCTGTCTCCAGTCATCCTCTGGTGGCATGTCCACTCTCTTTGGACCTTGAATCCTAGGCTGAGGTGCCCATGTGTCTCCTCTATCCAAGGAAGAGCTACGTGGCATTCTTAAGTTACT
Source organism: Ascaphus truei (assembly GCA_036426205.1). Taxonomy (NCBI): domain Eukaryota; kingdom Metazoa; phylum Chordata; class Amphibia; order Anura; family Ascaphidae; genus Ascaphus; species Ascaphus truei. Next base: position 69,848,353 of record CM071573.1, on the reverse strand, counting down.
GTAACCTACACTGGTTTGTGGTCTGCGATCCATGGTGTAGGACTCATAGCCTCTGTACCCTGAAGTATGCTGTAAGAGGTCACCTTGGGATCTCCTGCCTGGTGACCCTATGGAGCTTGAATTCGTTATGCGATTGTCAGGTATACATGCCTGAGCTGAATGACCTGACCACAGATGATGGCTTGGAACACTTTGTTCTCCAGCTCCTGTGTGTTGCCATGGGTCAACACAAGACCTTTGTGATGTCATTGAGGATAAATTGGACTTGAGCCTAGGTGCCCTTGGGAAAGTCCCATAGGTCAGTGCCATATTCAAGTATTCTTTGCCTCGGACAGTTTCACCCCAGTCAGGCAGAGCCAAAAGCTTTTGGCAGTTTGTACCTCCTTAAAAAAAAAAAAGATAAGAGAGACACAGAAAAGAAAAGATAATTGAATACATAATTTTGCCATCAGTTCACTTACGTGTCTAAACCATAAAATACAGTGCTACTGTACATCAGGTGGTTACAATATGTATTACACTGTGGACAGTCATGAAAATAGTACCGTATTATAAACGAAAACTCCCTCCAAACCGTCTATAAAAGAAATGTTGTTACACTTTCCCTCCCCCCCAAAAAATGCTTCTCCATAGTAACTATTTTTATCTTAAGACATGGATATGGAATATTCCCTTGCTCCAGTGCAGTAATAGAGAAGATCATTATTGTTACTTTCACTTGTGATCATGAACAAAGAAATACTATGGTAGCTAAAAATCCAATAAGGAAGGGAGGTGGAGGTATTCCCCATTTTGATTTGGGGGATTACAAGACTAAAGCAATGTTTTTAATCTTCACAATAAATGTTTCCCATGCCAATAGTGCTTATTCCATTTTGAAGGATGGAGGATCTCCACCACCATCTATAATATTCATAAATAGGTAATTACATTGTTTTTTTTCCAAATCACAGAGTGTGGAGAGACCCTCAGCCTCGTCTGGGGGGGTTGCCATTCTTATTTTGCAAGTCATTCAATGAAGGTCCACAGAGACCAACAGTATTCAATGGGTCTATTCACTAAACTGTGGTAGTCATTCTCAAAGACTTGCATGCCCATACTGTAGATACTGCACTAGAGTAAACAGACCATATGTTAAGTTTCAGAAATGTTAACTGTTGCAGTTACAAATTTAAGTTTCACATCCCGTGTTATATGATGGACTAGGATAAAATCATATAGAACGTTGCCCAGCTAGAAAGTATATATATATTTTAACATAGATACAACTGGTTAATCCTATGGAAACACATCTATCGACATATAGCTTTAAAAAAAAAATAATCTGGGTCGCTTTTTCCTCCCACAGCATATCCCAAAACAGAAATAATTTTAAAAATTTTATTGCAAAAATGTGAAAATTCCTTTGATTACATCATGGCAACACATCTTGCCAGTGAATGGCTTCATAGGTCTTAACTGTATACCAATTATATTAATACATACTACAGCAATAAAAAGTAAGTTAATCCTGTGCATTGATGCATACTTTGCCATTGTTATTTTGGCATTCCATAATGAAGCTACAGTATGAGGAAATACTGAAAAGTGGTCATGATGGCAAAACAGAATTAACCTACTTTTATTGGTGAACTGACTAACATAACATGATCATAGTTTTTGCAAACCGAGTAATCCTGGATATTGCAAGTTGGAGGCAGACAAATGATTATTGGTCAACCTAGAAGTGAATCTGGAACCTATTACCCTTGACTCCAAACTGCATTGCAACCAAAGCATTATCTAGTGCTGGGCGGGGTGTGCAACTCCAGTCCTCCAGCCCCCCTCAGTCCCCAACATGTCAGGTTTTCAGGATATCCCAGCTTCAGCACAGGTGGCTCAATCAGAGGCTCAATTCAGCCACCTGTGCTGAAGCAAGGACTGATTGAGCTACCTGTGCTGAAGCAGGGATATCCTGAAAACCTGAGCTGTTGGGGGGGGGGGGGGGAGTCTTGAGGACTGGAGTTGAGAACCCCTGATCTAGTGTAAGCTTATAGAAATTGGATATATGTTTTTTTCGTGAAGCAGATACAAGCTTCAAATGCTGGGGAGTAGTTTTAACTCTGGCTGGGATTAGTAGCACTTCATAGCTGTTTGCGGATTTAACACAATTTATACTTTACTCAAACATCACCCCTTCCCACACCGCCTGGGGCACCTCCGCCACACTTGTAATTATTAGATATAGAATTAAAGAACACAAACAGCAACCATTAGCTTTAAGCCGCAGTTTATGACTACATAAAGGAGATGGTGGGTAAAGCAAATGGATCAGAAACAAGGTTCACAAGAATAAAGCTGGAAAGTGGAGGCGCACACAAGACAGAAATAAATGATGTTAGAACATGCAGGAGGGTCGTGTGAGATTACCTGATGGCCTGTGTGCCTCACCCACCATGCTGGGCGCCAGAACCTCATGGAATGGGTGCTGCAGCTGGGTTGGGTAGTGCTTGGGTTCATAGGATAAGACAGAAGGATTTTGGGTGTAAGGAAGGGAGGAGGAGCTGTGAGGGTGATGGCTGCTGTCCGAAAGTGGATTCCTCTCATTGGATGCCTCCTTTTAACAATTGAGACAAAAAAAAAAAAAGAAAAAAAACAAAGAATACACAAATGAACGAGATGGTCAACATGAAGCATGATAAAATATTGTAATAAAACCCCATACTTGCATAATAAGGATGGATAACATTTGGCAAAACATCAAGGTACTGTATACACATTTAAATGATAGACAGGAAATAAGGAGTGAGTATCAGCAGAGCATAAACAGTGAGCAAAACACTACCAGACAAAGGGAAGATAAAAAGCATTAGTACACTGTGCTATACATATGGAACCTGCTAAATAGGTCAGCTAAATAACAAGAGAAGAAGTGTCTCCCTAACGTTAAGCATTATACTGGACATATAGCTAGCAGTAATGTTAGCCAGACATTTACAGCCAGAGTACAAGGAAAAGGTGTGAGCATCTGTGGCAGCCGATTAATCAGATAAATGAGACAGCAGTGGGGAACTTCAAAGAGTACCCCATTTCATGCCAGAAAACCACAAATAAGTGTACTCATTTACATACATCAGTATTCATATGCTGCAGCTCCACCTAGTACCAGTTTTTTTATACTACATTAGCAGAGATCATGGTACAAATTAAAAATGCAAAATTGTCACTTATTATTATGCATATGGCAACACGTCGTAACACAAACACACACACACACGTTTATAGATATAAAAAGGATTAGATAAAATGTGCGTAATTAGGTGTCCAAGATACTACCTATGCATAGCTAAGGAGTAAAAGAACGTGCTAAAATGGAATACAAATATAGAATACATTAGTTGAACAAAAACAAAACGATTTGATAAAATAGCCATGTTTATTACGGTTTTATTAATGTATGCTCTATATGGTATTAGAACTTGCACCATATCATGCGAGTTAGCCAAGCTGTTAGTAGCTCCCACAAGAAATGTATAGGTTTTTGTTATACCAACCGAGAACAGCAAGAACGTTATAGGTTGGAACTTGTTTATGCAAAACTGAAATGATGCCAACTAATTACTAGGCTGGGTGGAATAACCTTTCCGTTTACCTGACCCTGCCTGTCACAAGTTGAGGCAAACCCCTCTGAGCAGGGACAGCTACTTACAAAACTGTGAGAAGAGACGAGTGTCTCCTCTCTGTTAGTGATGAGTGTCCCACTGAGGCTGCGTGCCAGGCGCCGGAAATTCTCTGCACTGTACAGCTCGTCCTCATCAGATTCCCTGCTTTGTTCCCTGCCATGAGTGACCTGCAGGCGTATACAGAGTTTGGGATGTGGCAGGAACACGTATATGGCTGAATAGGTTTAGCTAATATTCAAAGTTAAGTTGTCAACTAATTGCGAACTGGCATAACTCCCTATAAACTTCATCCAAACGATACAGCGCATGAACAATTTCCAATTGAGCAAGACTTAAAAAAATGGGAAAAGTTAGAGGAGGGAGAGAAAGCACAAGCAAGCAAGAAGCTTCTCATAAGATTAGTGCTACAGGCACCAAATTCAGCAAGGAACCTGTATTTCTGATATAACAAATAAAATGTAAAAAGTAATGGAGCAACGTAAGGTGAGGCTTGCAATCACAGTACGTGGAAGATCATTGTGGAGGTGCAGTGTATCGACATGGGCTGTAGATGATATACGCACACACACTTTTTTTTTGTTATATCATTAATACAGGTTTTGAATTTATTTTTTTGCATTAAGCTTTTTTTCTTTTAACTTTGTAAAACCTGCGAGGAGTGCCTTGTTTATGCAGTGGAGTGCTACTGCTTTTTCCCTTTCGTTATATACATACATAATACTATATACTGTATATATTTTTATATACGCAATAATAATAAAAAAAATACCCACACACACACACACACACACACACACACACCAATATATATTTATATTAAGATCACTTGTGAACAAATTCACGTCTTAGGCCGCGCTTATAGTGCTGGCGACGGATGACATCACCCGTCGCCAATCACTAGAGTTGCACTTTAGTTTTGGCCTTGCAGTCAGCGACTGTCATAAAAGGGGCGGGCATAGGCACGGAGAAGCTCCCGATTGGCCGCAAGGGGAGACCGTCACCGAAAAAAAAAACAAACAAACAACAGTGACGACCAAATTTTTGGTAGCACTGTTGCTCCGTCGCCGTAGCGTGCACTATAAGCGCACGCGATGACGACAATGCATTTGTTTTGCCGCGGCTGTGCCGTCGCGTCGCCGGCACTATAAGCGCAGCCTTAGACAGGTCTGGAACCCTGCCTTTCACCATCATCACCTAGCATACAGTACTTCCACTGCAGCAAGGGAGTCTGGGAAATGACATGCAAATGAGCACACCGTGTCACTTTTTGCCTGAAAACTATTTTTACATGGAACTCTTATAAGGGAGTGAAAGGCATATTTACACACACACTAATATATATACGCACACACACACACACACACACACTATATAATTTAGTATTTATGCACAGTGATATTTTTTAATTATAATCTATACAATGAATACATACCTTATTATTCCACTTCAGAACCTTACTGTGTATCCTTATTACTATGTTTGCTGCTATAGATGTGTGCAATGTAAGTCCATGCTGAAAGTAATCCTTTGAACCCTGGGCTTTATATGTGACCTCTGTGCAGGGCGATCTTCACCCACAACTATTTAATATACATACAAGCCAAGGCACTGTAACACAACTAAATACCAATTTAATGCCAATATTCCCTTAACTGCGTTACAACAAAATCATGTCATCAGCTTTTACAAAGAAAACATTATGATTGTTTTAAGAGATGGGTAAAAATAAAAAGATCTAAATGTTTTAGCTGGCTTTATATATGGAGTTGGCGTACGCACCGGATGCTTGCATGCCTTATTAAGGCGGCTCTCACGCCTACTCGTTACCTTGGAGACAGGTGACTGCGTGGCTCCGCAGAGACTGCGCTCTATCTCTGCCGTGGGAGTCCGTGACAGACCTCTGCCGGCAGCACTTTGCACCTTCCTCACTGTAGTATTATCCAAAACTGCGGGGGCAAAATGGCGAAGAAGGGATTTAGGGCACAAGACAATGTAGGGCAATTAAAATGGGTTTTCAGTAAAGATAGTTCAAATGATATAATGACTATAACAAAAAGCACCAGAACCCGACAATATTGAAGTATAAACTTTGCATTATTTCTGGTACTTAACAAGAGTTTTATGCTAAAACAAACAACAGTAGTGTCAAAAAAATGTGAATAGACTTCAATGACATGGAACCAATGTGGAGAAAACACTGGATCCTTCTGTATCATGAATAAAAGTACAGTAAGTTCCCTCTTAATCAGAAAGAACGGAGACTGGTAGTGCCTATTATACAAGTTCCTATCATTCATTCACAGCCGCCACCAGTCTAAATTCTTTTCAAGCTTGCTCACATTTTAATCTAGTCTGTAATTGTTATATACGCCTAAAAGATACAATATGTTAAACTGTTCATGCAAAGTCTTTATACATAATGTATAACCCTGTCCACTTAATGTAACTATGTATTTGTCATTATAACTCTGTGCCTAGGACATACTTGAAAACTAGAGGTAACTCTCAATGTATTACTTCCTGATAAAACACTTTATAAATAACTAAATAATTTAAAAAGCTGCAATCCAATCACTTTTTTAAATAAAAAAATATATATACATTTTTGCAGAATCAGAACCAGGAACTGAACACTGTATTTCTGTTTTTCTGGGGAACCCTTAGTTCCTGACAGATTTACCATTTTTTAAGGTACGGTAAAATTAAAGTTAAATTGAAGATGGCTACTAGGGTCGTCCAATAGGAAGTCCCTGTGTCACGCTCTGACCCTGCGGCTTCCTATTGGCCCGTGCAAGTGATGCTTGGGTGGGAGCCATATTGATTTCCCAGACAGGACCAGAGAGACTGGGACAAAAAAAGTGGAGTATCTTGGGGTACTGGTGAGTACCCAGAGATAAAAATAGCACACTTTTCTGCTTTAAAAACTTTTGAAAATCAACAAAATTACATAGATAAATGTTACCTTCCTGCTTGGAGATTGCCCCCAAATTTAACTAATATGATGTCGTCCTAGTTTCTTACATGTATTGTAGTGCTACCTTCATTCTTTATTAACAACACATTTGCACACACCTTAGCGTTTTATATAGATTAGAGCTGGGGTGTGTGCAATTTTTTTGGGGGGGAGGTTGGGGGGGGGTGCGGCAGATTCAGAGGCCCCACGCTCTTCCCCAAGGCAATTAAATTAAATGCCGGGGACAGCGCAAGGTCTCTGTAGTCTATCCTATCTTGTCTCAGAAGATGCGTTGCTGTGGCGTGATGCCGCGGGATCATGTGACGTCATTTGACAGTGTCGTCATAGCAACTTGGCATCAAATGACGTTCCGGGTCATGTGACGTCACATGACCCCAGGCGTCATTTGACGCTCTAGGAAGGCAAAGGGGGGCACGAGCCTGGGAGGAGAGGTGGCAGGGGGGCGCACAACCCCTTTGATTAGAGGACATTTAGGATTATTTTTTTCAAATCCTAGAGGCACAGTATTTCTAGTAACACAAGATGTTTTATAAAAGCTCAGAACAGTTACAAACTGAGAATCATACCTCACGCGTCATCAAGGAAGAGCAATGTACCAGTACTGTAATAAACAGTACAAGAGCTGAAGTTATCTCATTGTTCACCATGTTGTAAGCCTTGTTTGGGACTCAATGCCATAAGCAATCACCTTCTATACTGCTATCACAGGCTTTTGAAGGTCTAAGTGCTGTTGTGTTTAAAGCAGTAGTGGCCAACTCCAGTCCTCAAGAGCCACCATTAGGTCAGATTTTAAGGAAATCCCATCTTCAGCATGAGTGGCTCAATCAGTGACTCGGCCTCTTTTGCTGAAGCACAGATATCCTTAAAACCTGACCTGTTGGTGTTCCTTGAGGACTGGTATATTTGTCTTCACCTCTATTTAAAGTGCATGGCTTTTCCCCCCCTTTTATTTTCACTCCTTTTGCAAGAAAATCAATTTCATGGTTTGAAGGCTTAGGTGAGGCCAGTGATTCTTAAACCTCGCCCCAGAGCTCGAAACCAGACCAGGTTTCTGAGGCCTCCACCCAACATGCTACTAATCTGCAGATTGGGTGTGTGATGTGTACAAGTGCATTGGTTGTTTCTAAAATCTGGTTCGGCTGGTGGCACAGAGGAGAGGTTTCAGAAACCCTGGGTTGGGCTATGAAAATGATTGGAACCATGTATTTCTTCAAGCAACTTCTACTTTTGTGAATGCATTAATACAAAATTATATTACTTACTGGTGCTGCCACTTCTGTGATGTTTTTGTGTCAGTTACATCATTATTTATTATTTAGCAATGAAACTTTAAGCTATATTTCTACATTGTGATTTCACATTAATCATTACAATACTGACAAGTCTGAAAATTGATCTTGCATAGTAAAGTGATAATAGGAATGGCTTTTCAAATGTTGTAGGTAACAGAGTTTAAGAAATAAAGTTAGTTTGAAGAGGGTTATTCTATTGAATTGTCTGTGTTTTGGTTCCCTGCCACAATTGCAGCAGTGCACTGAAACATCAATGATTCCATAAAATAACCCTCTGAACTGCTCCATACACGTATCGGCCAACCTTATTTCTTCTGCACGTTTCGGGGAAGGTACAGAGATTGATGTGGCAGTTCATCGTGGATTTGTAAGTACTACTAGCACTACAAAAACAATTTATACACAACCAAGTGCTGCTTTTTAACATAACAGGGACACAATGGAACAACAGTCGGTTTCTGAATTTAAAAATACATTAAGTGTTCCTGCTGAACTACGAATAACCATCATTTAATATTACTAATGTTAGAGAAGCCTATTGAAACAAAAAAATATATATATATATATATATATGAGAAACTCACGTGGTTTTCCAAATGTTTGTCTGGCATTCTCAGACCTCCACTGCACGTTCTTATTGCTCGGACAAGCCTGCAGACTGGCATTATACAAGGACTGAAGCTCTGAAATATCTTGCTCTGTATCCTGCTTCCACTCCTGGTGCAGTTCTGTGGTGCTCCTTGTTAAGCCATCCCTTACTGACTTTGGATCAGGGGGTAAACTGTGGCAAGAATGACGTTCAGCATTTGAACAGCCTGCGTGGGCACTGTAATATCTGGTGACATTATCAACCCACTGGTCCATGGGCGCAGAGGCAGGCAAATGAATAGTGCTTCCAAATTTCACCTGCTTTTTTTCTCCTTTGCACAAAGGTTTTCCATTGCTAAATGAAGTATTAACAGTGCTCTCAACAACCCCTCCAGGCAATTCTTCCATACGAGATCCAATAGTCTGGTTATTACCACAACGTATATTGGAGCCACTTGGGGCAAATGACCTATCCTGGCAGTCTTGGGCAAGGCTCGTTTGTTTTTTGCAGTTGGTTCCATTTACTTGGATTTCTAGGGGCTGGTGGCTGGAATCTGTGTATGTAAGATTCAATGATTCATGCATTTGCCCTGGTGGAGTGTCAACACCAGTACAATTTATACCTTGACTGCTTCTCTTTGGTAAGCCCCCCTGAAGTCTTTGAAACTGCTCTGCCAGAGCGCGCACTAACCCCTTGCTCTTCGGTGCTTCAGCTCTGCAAGGCTCTGTGCTGCTAAATTCACATCTCTTGTCTAATAAAGTATCATGGCTGTTTGTTCTTGAGAACATATCGGCTGGCTTCAGGTTGAGATTGGTGGTACCAGGTGAAGTGACTGGAGCTGTGATAATACAGGGACCAACCTGATCATCACTTTTATTAGCTTGAGTGCTAGAAGTTTTGTTACAACTAAAGGGCGAGTTACTTCTGTCAGGAGACTGAGCTTGTGTTCGACGTGCCCACGGAAATAGCAGTGACGGTAAAGAACCAGATGTAATGCCATTTAGTTTCATCTTGCGCAGCGTCATAAGACTATCTTTTACTGCATGTTCCTCTGCCGCCTTATCAGGACTGCCATCATTGATCTGTTCAATCTTTGGTCCATCATTTTGTAGGTCTTGGCTACAGTCCGTCTTTATTCTTACGTTCTCATCTATTCTATGTTTAGAAGAGAAGGTCGGACCTTGGGAATCAAGATCTGAAGATGGAGCGAGGCAGTTTGAAAATATTTTGCTGTGTGGGCTATGCTCCAGAGCTGACAAGTTGGAAGACTCAGGGGATGATGGAAGCAACTCATGGCTAGAAGCAAACGGGCGGAATGATGGAGTGGACGCAAAGTCCTCCTTTGTGTTTGGCTCAAGCAGTACCTGTCGGTTCATTGGAACTTGTTCCGAGATAGCCTGGTCACTGAAATTATATGTGATATTCATGCAAATTATTAGCTGAGAACAGTGCGTGAAAGAAACCCCAGTACTTTTTAATTGTGCACCTAGAGGTCTTCCGTATATAAAGTAACACAGACACCATCACGTAGATGAAAGTCAACATTGAAGTTAAGCACTCATGACAAACAAAATGCAGTAACATTTATATGGACCAAGCGCTAAAAAATAATGGCAGAAGAATACCAAAAAAAGAGCGTGTAACCAAACTTCATTAATGTATTACTTTGGAAGGCTGCTGACCTCCTTTGTCTATCAATTGCCCTTATTTTGATTTGAGGGAGTTATTTCACTATATCTGGCCAAGGCAGCATATAGAAAGAAGGCCAAAGGTCCTTATTAAATATTTGAAGAAATGAGGCTTTAAAGGGATTTGCCGTTAGAGCACCAAATCTCCATGCTCTACCTGCACTTGTTACTTACTTAACCTCCTTCTAAAAGTTAACCACAGCAATATTCAACAATGTACTAGTCTATTCCTAGTTAAGGAAGTTATACAGCAGCTACCTTGTAGATTGGTTTATAGCTCCCCCCTGTGGCAAGGGGCAAACTGATGGCGACGGCTGGGAAACTGTCGGCAGCTGCATGCGATCCTGAAGACTCCGTGCTTTTCGTACACACATTTGCAACTTCTTATCTGCTAGGACTCTGCAGTGAGTGCTAGATCTGGCATCATGCATGGCAAGTCTGAATTTAGCTAAAATGCAAAAGAAAACATAGCAGAAACAAATGCACGCACACAAAACGAACAAAAACAAAGTAAAAATAGGATGCAGAAAAGAGCATAAATATGGAATCATGCAATACTGAGGGGGAAAAAAAACCAAAGAAATGCTTTTCCAATTCATCAACAATGAACATTTATGTAAGCAATGCATCCTAAAAATGTTAATTAAACCAGCGTAATTGGTGTGAAACAAACTGGAAGTGGGAACAGGCTCCGCTGAATGATTGCTGCACATGATCGGGCCTCGCAGCAAATGAATCTTTACAACACAAGGGTTCAAAGTACATATTTAAAAGAAAAAACATCCCAAATCTCTCGGCGTAAGCATCACAGGTTAAGGTTGTAATTGCAGAAACATTCTGTTTATGACCATATGGGGCTATTCAATTAATGGCCCATTAGATAAAATGCATTTAACATGTAAATATAGTATGATTTGGTTAAAAACATAGGATGACCTCTTCCTAACAAGATGGCATTTACTTAATTGTGTAAATAATTGCTTGCTTGTCTTAAGGGTTTAATCAAATACTTAACATCACAAACATCCTTGTTTTATGTTTCCTAGAATTAGTTCAAAAGCCGACGAGAATACAGTAAGAAAATACATTATATACACACTGTACACCCCACCCTCCCCTGTACATTATACACACACACACAAGTGTGTGTGTGTATGGGTTTACTGGCTATGCATCTTAACCCAGGTTGTGCTCAAAGCTGTGAAATGCGGAAACATAAGCTTACAGGGGACCATGTTATATGGGTTTGAAGCAAAAGGAGGCACTGTGTGCTCATTTGCATGTGATTTCCCAGAATCCCTTGCTGCAGAGGAAGCACTGGGTGCTGGGTGATAATGGTGAAAGGCAGGGTTGCAGACCTGTCTAAGAAATGCAAATGAGCATACAGTAATATTTCCATTTGAGATATATATATAAATGTAAATACAACTGTATGCTCATCTGCATGTCTTAGGCAGGTCTGCAACCCCGCCTTTCACCATTATCACCCATCACCCAGTCTTCCTCTGCACAAGGGATTCTGGAAATCACATGCAATGAGCACACAGTGCCACGTTTGCTTCAACAAACCATTTTTAACATGGTTCCCTATAGGCTTATAGCTTGCTGCATGGTCACAGCTTTGAGCACAGCCCAGGGTTAAGGCTATATGATATTAACCATATATATATATATATATAAACCCACATAGCGGCTACTATATTAGGTCCAACAACTCGAAGCCCAGTAAACACCACAAACAAACAAAAAAACACAACTACCCTACACACACACAAAAACCCACCACAAACTACTAATATACCTATATCACACACAACATCGGTATCCAACACACATCCCATCTACACTTCACACACACACACACACACACACACACACCATCACCACACACACACCACCCACTAAGCACACACACACACACCACTTAATGCTCCCCCACACACCACACACACACACACTGTAAATCACACACACACACTGTAAATCACACACACACACACACACACACACTGTAAATCACACACACACACACACACTGTAAATCACACACACACACACACACCTGAACATCACACACACTGAACACACCACACCATGCAGTAAATCACCACACAACCAACATGAAACCCACACCAACTGGAAACACACACACCACACACACACACTAACACACACACACACACACACACACACACACACACACCCACACACACACACTAACTCAACACACACCACACACCACACACACACACACACACTCGTTAAATCACAACACCACACACTCTGTAAATCACACAACACACACACACACACTGGATCACAACCACACACACACACAAACTAAACCGCAGCACACCCACACACACACACATCACCC
>CM071573.1:69657579-69835691 GCA_036426205.1 Ascaphus truei | reverse complement strand
ACACACACACACACACACTCTGTAAATCACACACACACACACACACTCTGTAAATCACACACACACACACACACACTCTGTAAATCACACACACACACACACACACACACACACACACACACACACACACACACACACGTTCCTGTGCATCAGGGGAGCGCAATCATTTTCCCCTGCGCCTCCCTGCTGGCTGTCCCCTTTACTCACGTCCCCCTCTTTACGCTGGCTCTAGCTTTCTGTCATCATGACGTCGTGTTGCCACGGCTACGCGTCATCAGAAGTCGTCTGAACCAAGGTAAGTAGAAGTTACAGAGGCCTTCGCCGCTTCCCAGACATTTCATTTAGATGCCTCCGGGAAGCGCGCAGGGCCTCTGTAACCCCTGCGCCTCCGTAGATAATCTCCCCAGTTTGCGCACCGCTGCTGTACAACACACACACACACACACACTGAAAAAGGCAGGTGTGGTGCACAGTAAAGGGTGAATAGTCTGTGAGGATCACTAGAGATCCAATATACTGGCACAGCACAAGAGATCATCACATAAAAATGTTTTATTGGATCCAAAATGCATACATATGCCCGACGTTCGGTCCCCATGGGGACCTTCTTCAGGAGATTGGGGAAGCCGAAGTATTGGGTATATACCCAAGTATTGACAGTATATTGACCAAGTGCTTCTGTCATCGTTGTTTCAGATGTTGCGAATTTGCAATTAATTCAAATACCCTGACAATTTGTGCGCCACACAGATGACATATGCAGTGATTTGGTCTTTATTCAACTAGTAATGCAATCCTCTCACTCAACTCTCAAGTCAAAGTCTCATCCACCCTGTGCTGAAGCAGGGATATCCTTAAAACCCGACCTGTTGTGGGGTCTTGAGGACTGGAGTTGAGAATCCATGACTTGGAGTAATCTCTAGAAGTTAATTTGCAAGGAAAGGTGTCTCGTAGCTTTTAAAATACTACCAATATAATCCATTTGAACCAATTATTAAAACACGGAATCGCTACAGAGCAAATGAAAAAGAAATGAGAGATGTATGGTTTAGGGACACACCGCAAATCTTAGCCCATTTAATGTCATGCAATGTCGAGAGTTTAAACTCTCCTGCTGAGTGAAAAGGTAAGAGATTGGGAATACCTGGCAAACAAACCATTCATCAAAACATCTGTCTTCTGTTATCACGCCAAGTATCTAAACAATATATTTTTTAGCTCGTCTCATGCGTGTCCTTCAAGGGGAACCAAAATAATCACAGACCTATTTACACCGTTATGCTACATGTTATAAGGACCTGATACAGATGTTTAACAGCAAAGCACTCACATAAAAAATGATTGCAAACAGGAGCAACGTTTGTACACTGCAAAGCCTCCTTTTGCATCCACACAGGCCACTCAAGCCAAGCACAAACCCCAAGCATGAGGGCATTTGATGTGGCAATTTCCAAGGGTTCCATTCAAGTAGGTATTAAAATGTCACCTTCCACAGCCCATCGTTGAGCCGCAAATGTTAGGCATGCAATGTTAAGCAATACATATTGAAAGCTTAATAGTGAAGTGGTTATGAGTTACTTACAAATAGCTTCATTACACAGTGACAAAGCTGTAGTGTAATCTCCCTTCTGTTCCAGCCTCAGCGACTGTTCAAAGACAGAGTCTGCCTCCTGCATGGATCGTTCAAAGCCGTCACTCCTCCCTGTAACAGCCACACATTGGTTGATTTCTCAATTCCTTCTAATGTGACGTGCATAAAAATGGCTCCCTTGCTTAGATCAACTGCGTTACTGTTGCTATGACCACCAGAGCACTTTTAAAAAGCTTCTTTAAGCCTCCCTCCTAGCAATTTATTTGAGCAAAACTGACATTTCTACGTTACTAGCGATTGTATGACTTATGATGGGTTTTGTTTCTTATGGAGTTGTGTTGTTATCCAGCCTTGGAACTTTCTTCTACAATGTGCCATAATGAAGTAAGAATCCCAAAAGTACATGGCATTACCTGGTCATTAACGCCCAGGGTGAAGGATTTGATGGCTCAGGCTCCTCTAGACAGGTCTCTACCAACCCACCCCTCCTACCCCACTTCTCCGGATGGCTATCTCCCTCCCGTGACGGCCCCTTCTTCGGAAGGCTCTCTCACTCTCCTGCGGATGGCTCTCTCCCGGACTATAAATGCCCAGAATTTTTACCTATAAGGGAGCAATATATAATGCATGGACTTTCTAACCATTTAGCCTATTGCCTTATTTCTAGGCAATCCATATAGTTTGTTTTTTCCCCTTTCTTTTTTTAATACAGGATTGAAGCAGGGGGTCTCTGGAGCTGAACCCTATTAATTTCAGCTCCGGGTGTCCCCTGCTTCCGGAGGTACTTCCCTCCATAGTAGGTGCCGGTTTCTCTGAAAGCAGGGTGTCCCCAGAGCTGAAACTAAAGGGGTTCAGCTCCGGAGACCCCTGCTTCAATTCTGTAATAAACATTTAAAAACAAAAAAAAAAAACTCCATGAATTGCTCCTTTAAGGCTTCAAACTCCCAGTCAAGTTAATCGCTATCATACAATCACCTATAATAGATACATAAAAGGTAGCCAAACTTATTCTGTTCTTTATTACCATCATAGGTCAGATTCTTCTTGAATTGTGTGTTTAAAAGTGATGAACAATCAAGTTTAGAAGTATGAATGTACACACAAAGAAAAACACCACAAGTCACAGTAATTACCCTGGTTCTGCAAGGCATCCAAGTCCAAAAATCGCCTGGGCCGCGGGTTGAATCCCATTGCAGCCTCAATCTCCTTTTCGCGTTTCCAACGTAGCTCCTGTTCCCGTGCCCTTCTCGCCACTTCCTCTTGGAGTTCATCCAGTTCACTCTTTGATGGCACAGGACCATTCACTCCTGCAGGTACAAAATCAAGTTAAAGTACACACCGAAGGCCAGTTGGAACTGTACCTTTATTAAACATATATACAACAGGACTCCAGGCATGTGAGATTTTAAAGCTGCAGACAAAGCAATATCCTACATGTGTGTTTTTTAAAATAAATCAGTTCTGTACTATGAGAAAATACATGTAGCATATTTTTTTAAACAACTCTGAATGACATTTTTAATGTATTATAATGTATAAAGCATTTTTTGTTTCTATAGCAACCATTTACAAAGTCACATCCCCTTCCTCTTCTGAAACAGGCTCTGGCACACCCCTTTTTGAGCCCTGCCCTCTCTCTAGCAGTGCACCAATTATATCTAGTGACTGCCTGGTCACATGATCTTCCCCACAGAACTTTGCATCTTTGGTCCTCTTCTGCTGCACTGACAGCCATTTAGTGAACCCCCCCGAGCAGAATCTTCGCCGATCGATCGCGAACATAGCTAATGACTTATTGTGTGGATTGTATTGATGCACATATTAAAGGAGAAAAAATAAACTCAACTTGAACTGCTGCTTTAAATGTCATGAATCACAAACACACTTTCCATTACTAAAAACTATCAACCTCCAAAGTGAGGAGGTTTGACACCGCGTCGCCGAAGAGAAGGTAAGTGAAGTTGCAGAGGCCTCACGTGATACCCCAGCATTAATTTAAATGCCTTGGGGGAAGAGTGTGGGGCCTCTGAAACCGCCGCGCCCTCCCCGGAACAATCTTGCGCCCCCTCCAATTTGCGGACCGCTGGCTTATATCACTCACACATTTTAAAGCAGTGGTAAGCAACTTCATATCCCTCCATCAAACTAAGTACATTTTAAGGAAATTGCAATACGAACACATTAAAACAAAAATGTAAAACTCATCTTACCATTCCCATTACGTGAGGGATGGACCTTCACCCATACGCTGGAGGCAGAATCTGCCATTTCTAAAGCACTGCTGCTTTGGGATTTGGGGATATGTCGCCATGTAGGAGCAGCTGCAGGACTTTTCCTTGAGTGGTATTCCCTTAAAAAAGCAAGAAACATTCTTATGCAACAGAATTAAAAAACAAACAAACAAAAACAAACAAACACGAATCTAGATATTAAAGCAGCAATATCAGTTTCATTTAATAAAAAAATTACGGGCTTGAATTCAGCTCTGGGACCCCCTGCTTCCCGGTCAGGCGGGCCAATAGGAAGCCACAATGGATGACGCCACAGTGTGATGCGGGAGATTTAAACGCCGCCATTATGTTAGGCACACAGTTGATGCTGGAATCCCTAAGCCAGTAAGTATCTCTGGAAGTAGGGGGTCCCTGGAGCTGAAATAACACCGTTCAACTCTAAAGACCCCTTGCTTCAATCCTGTAATTAAAAAAAAAAAAAAAAAGTGAAACCCGTATTGCTGCTTTAATATTAATAACGAACCTTTCCACTACAACCTAAATATAATCCTCTCTTCTTCATAATGAAGATAACCAAAAATTTATTGTACTGCATCATTATTGGTTGCTACTTTTAATGCTTTTTTAAATTCTGTGTCTCTTTAATCGCTGCTCCTTTTGCCTTGTTTCTGTTAACTATGCATCTTTGTGGCAATGTATTAATTAGCACACTGTGTTCTTTTTAAAAATATATACTGTTTCTAAATCCTAAACATCTTGTTCTGCAGCATATTCACTGCCTCTTTGTAAGAACTGCAATACTCCCATGCATTTTAGGGAAAGGTTGGGAGGAGCTAGTGGAATTGTCCATTTGCATCTGAATTCAGTCAACCCCATATAATTACACCTACATCTTAAAAATGATTGTGTATGTTTGACATTAGGTTCTACAGTAGTATTTTTATTCACATTCCATTGTCTTTTTTTAGTAGTGGTTCACGCAGAGCAGTAGACAAAAACATTAACATAAGAAATCGCTAAAACGACAGAATTATTAATTGTTTGATAATCAGGGAAACATGAACCATAATAATGGCCCCTGGCATGCCCGCCCTCACACCCTACAGGGAACGCTGTAAAGGCAGCCAAAGGGTTAAGGTGCCATCCATGCTATCTTAAAAAAAAAAAAAAAAAGATTCGCAGACACAGCGCTTGTAATTACCTAAATGCACTACAGTTCTCTGATAAAGGTAAATCCATACTGATTGGGCTATTGCTGTTCCGTTCACTACTTTCATAGCCAGACTCCATTCTCTGGATAAGGCGAGGCTGCTGGTGATCCAGAAGGTGTGGTGGGCCTCGACCCACACCCCAGCTCTTGTATTTCATGCAGTGATGCTTTTCTTTTGCATCAGGGTTGATCGTTTCTCGCATCTCGTTGGATGTCAGTTCTTTGGCTTTTATATGAGGAAAGGAGAAAAAACGTTTATACAAAACTTGGAAGTTGTTTAACATGGAACAGCTTTCTACAACCACGTCCTTTCAACCCAACCTCTTAACTGATGGAGGAACCTACAACATGCTCTACAATTACTTGCACAGCCCTGCAGCAATACATGGGTTAAGAATGGGAAAAAATAATGCATGGTACCCAAAGCAGATTTCTTCAAGGTAGTTCTAAACACTACTAAAATTCACGGATAGAATTTGCCCAATTTTCAACTTTTTTATATAATAAGCCATATACAAATTTGGATGGTTGTCTTAAATAACTTGGAAAGATCAGTATGAAGCACTTTCCAGAGTAGCAAGCACTGAAAAAAACATTAGACAATGTTCTTAAGAACAAGCATAGATATAACCATATGCTAGTCATTAAAATGCCCATTTTAGAGCCAAACACCATCTCCTTACCCGAGTCTTCAAAGAAGGGGCTCAGTTGATTGTATCCAGGGATTTTCCTTTTATCTGTTCTGAAGATGTTATCGACGTTCAGGGGCTCACGTGTGGGGCGCCACGTTGGGCGATACCTGTTGGATATGCTAGACTTTGTCTCACTGCTACCACTCAACATCTCCCATTCACGGGGGCGGACAGCCAGGCTAGTAGGAGGCTTGACCTCTATCTGGTCCAAAGTACTCCCTACGTGAAGAAAGCCTTGTGAAGTTTGGGATGCTTGTGATGGTCTGCTGTGGATCATATTGCTAACAGTCGCCTTAAAGTCCCTCAGCCTACTTGAACTGCTGGACAGTTTCAGGCCAGTTCTAGGAGCCTGCTTCTCCTTCAAAGTCTCACCTAATGCAATAAACAAGGCGTTAAATTACAGCTACAGCAAGCATAATGCGAAAAACAGAACTGAACACAAAGCTTATAACATACATAGACAAATACATTTGTAACAAAACACCAGAAAGGAGAACCTCAAAGGTAAAAATATGAGCCAGAAAAAAAAAGAATAAATAAAGTGACAGACTGACCTTCACTGTGATAGCCCGAAGACTGTGCCTCATCGCCTTTTCGCCGAGGGCGGCTGGAACTTCTCTTCCGATCTGTCAGGGGTCCTTTTCTTGAAAAGTGTCGTTGGCTACACTCACTGTCTGTCAAGTGTCCTGCACAAGAGAATCAGAAAGGCAATAAGCTAGAAAGTAGATTCTACCATCTGTACGTTCAATGCACAGATCAACATTTGACGGAATTTTACATAAAGAAGACTAAAGTCTGCAAACCAGTAGTAGGGCAACTTCTTACTGTAGTGAAAGACACATAAAAAGTGTATAATACATTTTTTTTTTCTAAAGGACATTTAGGTGCGTTTCTTACATTAGATTCCTATATTTGTAGGGTTCTTCAGAATCAAAATAAACAGTAATACATCATTTCCAACTAATTAGCGTGTAATGACAACATTCATTGCTGTGTCAAAATGTTTAAGCAATAGGGCAGGAGTGGCCAACTCCAGTCCTCAGGGCCACCAACAGGTCAGGTTTCAAGGATATCCCTGCTTCAGAACAGGTGGCTCAATCAGTGGCTCAGTTGTTGACTGAGCAACATGTGCTGAAACAGTGATATCCTTAAAACCTGACCTGTTGGTGGCCCTTGAGGACTGGAGCTGCCATCCCTACATTAGGGCATTAATTGCTAGTATCAACTTAAACGATTAATTGCATTGCTACAGCACTATCCCGGTCCCTTCTACCTGTATCTCTGCTGCTTTGTGAGGCTGCATCATTTTCCAGGTTGTAAATCACTGTGCCTTGAGAGTCAGAGGAGAAGTGGCTAACCACAGATTCATGGTGGGAATGCTTATAATGATAACTGTCAGTGGATGAATCAGTCCTGGTGTCGCTTGAGATGGAAGGTTCCCTGCCTGGTAGAGAAAGCAGGATTAAATGTTTTATTAGGTAGCGAGGACCACACTGTGTTGAACATCACATTGACAAGAGGACACAACACACATAAAATACATACAATGGACATATATCTGTAAGTGTAAACAGACAGTCTGTTCGGAAATTACTATTTATCCAATAATGTAATTTACAACCAATAGCTTCTGCATTGCTAATGTTCAAGTCATTGATCTCTAGATACTGCATTTTCCCTGCTCTAACGCTTACTGTACACACAGACTAAACAATTTAGGAAGTATTGGCTTGGATGGAAGAATGCATTAGATCAGTCAATTTGCAGCATAATTAAGCATGTTACCTTTATATATTGATTTGTGGCAGTATTGATCCGCAATTATTAAAAGTAAGGCTCAGAACATAGACACTTCAAGGTGTACTGAAATGTCTTGTTGCTCTGACCTATTACCATAGATGTCGCAGAAAGTTATAGGAGAATGTGTTTTTGTGGAGAGTGGAAAGATCCCAATTTTATGCAGAAATTGGAGACTGAGAAAGGAGTGTGATTTGTTGAAATAGTAAATACATAGTATGATGATGGAATAAAAGCAGAACTGATTATTACCCGAGTCTTCGCTATCGTAGCAGGTTCTACTATATTGACGTAGGTCCATCTGAGATAAGGCATCTGGCACAGACACTGGGGTACCCCTGGGATCAGCATACAGAAGCAGCAATGGCTGATAATGACCCTTTATACACTTTGTCACTACATCTTTCCATTTTGGGCCAATCTGAAAAAAAAAAAAAAAGAGAAAAAAGCAAGCAATGACACTAGGTCAAAATTAACTGCAATTTAGCATTTGCACATTGGAATATGTCCAAATGTACATATATAACGGATTATAGATATCTCACACTAAGCATTATAAAAGCAAGCCAGTGGGTAGTTCTCTTGAAAATAGAGAACAACGTCATACTCACAATTTTTTTTAAAAGACACAAAAAAAACCACTTTCAAACATACTAGTTATTTTCCCAAAACAGACCATTTCTACCTGTTCTCTTAACGTGAGGTTAGACCAGTTAAATTGTTTGTACTCCAAAGGTATTGTAATGCAAACGTGTTTACTTGGTGCACAGGGATATAAAAGGCCTGCCATGGAGCTGACAAATATTGAACAAGTCTACCAATCTGCATTTCATTGTGTCGGCCACAACATCACTGCTGCTTCCATGCTTTCCATGCTCCCAATAAATAATGTTATCCCATTTATGAAATGACCAAATCTTACATAATCTTTGTTATGATTCCTATTGGAAATGCAATCAATTAATTAACACAAGTAACACTACAATGGTCAGAAAAAGACATCAGTTTGTATTATATTGTGTTATGGTTATATTTGAGAATAATATTAATGGCAAGAGGATTACTAAATAAGGATGAAGACATTGAAAAACAAGCAAATGGGCTTATATGTAACGAGGAACCATAATACTACAGTTATTTTACACTAGTATCAACTTTCGAGATCATTGCAGGATCAGGAGTTTTTCCTTAATGGAACAGATTTAGGCAGAGTTACATATGCAGACACTGTTCCTTACGGCAGTGGTGCCAGTCCTCAAGCCCCCACACCAGGTCAGGTTTTCAGGATATCCCAAATTCAGGACAGGTGGCTCAATCAAAGACTGGGCCTCTGATTGAGCTTAAGCAGCAACTGATTGAGCCGCCTAAGAGAAGGAGTGGCTCAGTGAGTAAAGACACTGACTGGAACTGAGAGTTTGAAGCAGGGGAGCCAGGTTCAATTCCTGTGTCAGCTCCTTGTGACCTTGGGCAAGTCACTTTATCTCCTTGTGCCTCAGGCACCAAAAAAACATAGATTGTAAGCTCCATGGGGCAGGGAATTGTGCCTGCAAAATGTCTCTGTAAAGCGCTACGTAAAACTAGCAGCGCTATACAAGAACACGCTATTATTTATTATTATTAACATAGACCCTTAAGCTGTATTTTTATAAAAATATGTGATCACAATTCCAATGACTGGACGAAGGAATTTCAAAGCCCAGCTGAATTCACTCAGAACCCCTCCAGCCTAAAACTGCATCGTCCCAATTGAGGACAGCCTTTGGCGTCAGCCAAAGAGTGTCAGACGTTTCCTGCCGTTCAGTTGCTTGGTTACGGAGTTGGGTAACGTTTTCTAACACAATTTTAACCTTTTAAACTGTTACATACGCCCATAATCATACGTTATCTCTCACTGTCCATGAAATGTCTGTAAATTGAATTTAACTCTGTGCCCAGGACTTATTTGAAAACAAGAGGTAACTCTCAATGTATTACTTACTGGTAACATATTTTCATAAATAAACAAACATGTTTTACTGTTAAATTGCTAGACATAACAAATTATTACTTTATACATAAAAAATACTTCCCTTATAACAATAAAAAATGTGTTTGTATCCAATTTGCACTATATTCCAATCATGGCATCAATGATGGAGCATCTCAGTGATGCAACATTCTTGATGCCATAACCAATGCAAATCAACAGAGGACTTTTGAAGTGATCTATAAACGTACAAGAACATTAGAGACCAAACTGCTGATTTTCTTGTTACCTCTTTAACATGAGCATCATCAAAGTACATCCACTTGCGTATTTTGGTTTGAAAGAAGAAAGTGGAGTAATGTTTGCCGTAGTAACAGATCATTCCTACCAAATATAGTTCAGAATGTTTTGCTCGGTCATCTGTCACTCTATAAAACAGCTGAACAAAAGATAAGGATGTTAGAGTACGATACCCGGCAAAATAAAAACACTTTACAGAAAGTACGTTTTAACATCTGCACTGTATGGGCACAGTTTAATAGTCACTATTAAAACTCTGCGGTTCCATAAAGTTACTGTTGTTATTCACCAAGTACGCATAATTCATGTGCTCTTTACCACTTGGCTTTGTGTTACTCCTTGTACATTCAGAAGCACGGCATCTCCTGTATAAACCTATCACAATTCTCAAAGCAACAATCAAAAATGTATTATATCTTTTTATTGTGTCAGGTCTGTATTTGCCACATCAGTACACTGGCATCTATGTTATAGTGTACAAAGACTACAGTACTAGGTGAGGTATGTTCATTAAATCAACCATAACATTGATGGAGAGGCTGTTACTTACTGTAGGAACCTTTTCTGCAATGCAAACTTAATTTGCTTAAAAAGTTTTCTAATATATATTACTGTTGAGCTCTTGGCCATTGAAATGTTAATTTGTAAAAACTGTGCTAAATTGAGATATTTTAGAACCAAAGCTAAAATGCCATATTTATTGTTGAATAAAAAACTTGCTAACCTAATAACACACAGTAGCAGTTTAAACTCACATCTCCCAGCTTGAGGCAAGTTCCTAAGCTGTGAATGACATCTTCAGCCAGATCTGAATGATCCGAGTCCCATACCAGCCCTATAGTGATGATCTGAGGCGCGTTCATGAGCACTCGACGAATTCGGATTTTCTCACCGCAATTACTCTGCAAATTCAATAACACATTTTATAGATTCATTCAGGAACAAATAATGCTTGCGTTCAGGAGGTAATATAGTACATTGACACAATATTTTCCGTTATTGCGGACATTATATACAAATATCACAGACAGACAGACAGGCACACCGACAGACAGACAGGAACAACGGACAGAACGACAGCGCAACACGACAGACACAGAACAGCAGACACACCACATCGACAGACAAGGCACACCGACAGACAGACAGCCGCGACCGACAACGCACACGAACAGCAGGCACACCGAGCATCACACGACAGCCAGAAATAAGGCACGACCAAGACAGACGACAGGCCCACCGACAGGCATTGCTGACAGACAGGAGCATGCGACACACGAAAGGACAGTGCCGCACCGAACACACAGAACGAGACAGGCGCCACGGAACCACACAGACAAGAGGCAACCACACCGACAGGAACAAAGACAGGCACACGATCAACAGAACAGGCACACACCGACAGCACCAACTGAGCGATCATGGCACACGCCAGGACACGACAGGCACACGACAGACAGAAGGCACACCCGACAGGGCCACGCAGACAGGCACCAACCACGCAGACAGCACCTGACAGAAGCACAGAAAACCAGACAGAACCAACAGAAGGCAGGCAACGACAGACAGCCACACCAACAGACGAGCAGCACGACAGGCACACATGACAGGGCACCGACCAAAGACAGGGACAGGAGCACCGACACACAGACAGGAACACGCACAGAAGTCACTCACCAACAGACAGTGACAGGCGCCACCGACACACAGACGACAGGCGCAAACACCACAGACAGTGCAGGCCCGACACACGGCAACTCAAAGACAGACAGGGCACCACGCAACGACAGGAAAGGCACAGCACTCAGCCGACAGGACAGGCAACCAGACAAGGAACACGGACGCACAGGACACCTCAGAAGACAAGACAGGCACACGAACACACTGACAGGACAGACAACAAGAACAGGCACACTCGACAGACAGACAGGCACACGCAACAGGGACAGACAGCACCAACAAACCGGACAGGAACCGACTAGCGCAGGACGCAGCGCACACGTACATGACAGCAGAAGGCGCAACGGAACAAACAGACAGAAAGGCGCACCGACACACAGACAGACGGCGCACGACAACACAGACAGACAGGCGCACCGAAACACAGACAGCGCCACAGACAGGGCACACCGACAGACAGAGCGACACCGGCAGGCAGACAGACAGGCGCGAGCACGGCAGGCAGATAGACAGGCGCACCGACAGACAGACAGACAGGCGCCCGACAGACAGACAGACAGGAACAGCGAACAGACCACGGCACGAGACAGGACAGGCGCCCCGACAGAACAGACAGACGCGCACCGACAGACAGGGCGCACAACAGACAGACAGAACAGCGACGACAGACAGGACCACAGCCCACAGAACGACAGACACGACAGACGAGACAGAAGGCGCACACGACAGACAGACAGGCGCACCGACAGCAGTACGAGGACAAACCGGACGAAGGCACCGACAGACAGACAGACAGGCACACCGACAGACAGACAGGCACACCGACAGACAGACAGCAAACCGACAGACAGACAGGCACACCGACAGACAGACAGGCACACCGACAGACAGAAAGACAGGCGCACCGACGACAGAGCGCACTGGACAGGACAGGCGCAACGACAGACAGCGCACCACAGACAGACAGAACGACCAGACACGCACCACAGAAAGACAGGACAGGGCAAGCCACAGAGACAGACAGACGCACAGACAGACAGACAGGCGCACCGACAGACAGACAGACAGGCGCACCGACAGACAGACAGACAGGCGCACCGACAGACAGACAGACAGGCGCACCGACAGACAGACAGACAGACAGGCGCACCGACAGACAGACAGACAGGCGCACCGACAGACAGGCGCACAGACAGACAGACAGGCGCACAGACAGACAGGCCCACAGACAGACAGGCCCACAGACAGACAGACAGGCGCACAGACAGACAGACAGGCGCACCGACAGACAGACAGGCGCACCGACAGACAGACAGACAGACAGACAGACAGGCTCACAGACAGACAGACAGGCGCACCGACAGACAGACAGGCGCACCGAGACACAGACGCACCGAGACACAGACGCACCGAGACACAGACGCACCGAGACACAAAATCAATTTTTTACATAATAACCTCTACAATCAACAGAAGCAGTCGCCACTTCTTATTGTAATAAAAGCACTGGGACACTCACCGGACAATTTCGCAGGTCTCCCATAGTACTTGCTTTCTGCAGCAATTCTCCAAACATATCAGGGGTAGCTTTCTCTCTTCTTTCCAACATACAAATTGCCTGGTTGCTTCATTTGTATTAATGAATAAATAAGAAATTAGTACAGTGTAACAAACATGGCAGGAAAAAAAAGGTAGGATTTTAGCCAAAAGTTTATATCTATACACATACACGGGAGGGGGGTGAGGGGTTATCAATAAACTGTGATAGAGCTGATCGGGGCATTATCACGCAAACGTCCACTGACTTAAATAGGAGTTTATGTGCAACAGCGCCCGATTGGCACTATTTCAGTTTAATTAATAATCCCCTGTAAAGCTGTTCTTAAGGAGGGTATCTGAGGAAATTGAGACATAAAAAAAGGATTTTCATATCTTATGGTTCATATTTAACCTCCAGACCCACTAAACACATCAAATAACTGATTTTAATATTTAACATTTGCAAGTTTTTATTTTATTTTTAACATTTAAATCAACAAATGGAACAAAGATAAATTATAAGGGAAACAACCTATGCAAGAACCCAAGACACCGGCTATCTTTAAAGTGCTCAATATCTTATTTTCTGGAGCATATTATATATTTATTTATGAAAGAACAAAAAACGCAGATGTAAAAATTGTTGTAACGGGTATATACCATGTGTATGGGAACGGCTTGCACTTGTGCTATATGTAATATTAAAAACACAGTCATGTGATTTTGAGAAACTACAGAGCAAGTGTTTCTCAACTTATTTCCCCCAAATGAACCTATATTTACATGATCCGATAACGGCAGTTTCTCCCTCTGTTTATTGATAGTTGATATCAATAACCTGTTCAGAATACTTGTCTAACAACTAAAATAAGACTTCGTCCCTTCTAAATTTGACCCGTTCCATTACATTTAGAATTATAGCGTTAGCAGAATGCCGGTGTTGGTAAATGTAGCTTCCTATTTTTCTAGTATTTTATTTAAAGCCAAATCTTGCAAAGCACATTATAAATAGTTTTCCCGTCAGGGAACCTTTCAGGTTATGCACAGGCATTCTTTGGGGATATGGAGCCCTGGTGGAGAAACACTGCATCACAAATATAATGAATTGCCCACGGCGACACAATTAACCCAACGTCAGGCTTACCAGAGTGCTGTGGTAGAGATGTAGTGCACCATCTGGATAAAAGGGAGTGGGTCTGATGTGGCCCCACAGCTGGTACAAACACACTGAAGTAGGAAATAAAATGGCTAAATTATACAGACATTCTGTACTATTAGAAAACCTCCATTGCAGGTCATTGCTGACCATACTATAGGAGAGTACAATACAGGCATACCCCGCATTAACGTACGCAATGGGACCGGAGCATCTATGTAAAGCGAAAATGTACTTAAAGTGAAGTACTACCTTTTTCCCACTTATTGATGCATGTACTGTACTGCAATCGTCATATATGTGCATAATTGATGTAAATAAGGCATTTGTAACAGGCTCTATAGTCTCCCCGCTTGCGCACAGCTTCGGTACAGGTAGGGAGCCGGTATTGCTGTTCAGGACGTGCTGACAGGCGCATGCGTGAACTGCCATTTGCCTATTGGGCGACATGTACTTACTCGCGAGTGTACTTAAAGTGAGTGTCCTTAAAGCGGGGTATGCCTGTATATTTTAATCAACTATCCTGGATTATATGGTGCACCAAGAACACACCACTGTACCTGCTCAAACAAGGTCATGGCAAACTTCTGGTGGGAAATACAGTGCTGTGCAGTGCAGATATCTTCTTTGGACTCATCTGCGATGTGAATGTGGAGACGAATCAGAAGGTTTTCCTATAAATAAAGTGTATGGGGGGCAAAAAAAAATATTATTACGGTGCAGAGTTGCGTTTGACAATTTCGACAATCTAACAAATGGTTCCTAGTAATTCACGTGAGCCTGGTGATACAGAGACAGGGTCAAAATACCAAATACACCGGGAATGGCCAAACTTCCTGGTTACAATTTTGGACTAAAGTGGATGAATAGCCAAAAGACGTGGTACGGCCAGACAAATAATTGAACCAACTTGCTGCCAGAAGGGCAATTTGTTAAACCAGGGGTGCTCAGCTGCAGTCCTCAAGCCCCCCCCAACAAGCCAGGTTTTCATTATATCCCCGCTTCAGCACAGGTGGCCCAATCAGAGGCTGTCGAAGACTGCACCACCTGTATTAACGCAGAGACTGATTGAGCCAACTGTGCTGAAGCAGGGATATCCTGAAAACCCAACCTGTTGAGGGGGGGAGGAGGGAGGAGCTTGAGTACTGGAGTTGAGCACCTCTGTGTTAAGATATCATCCTCCCACCACCCCGGTGAAGAAGTAAGGCAATATCTGTTTGAGGGCTAAATGATATCTAATCATTTTTATTCAGTTATGAATGATTATGGTGTACATGTCTTAATACAGGTAAGTAATGCACCCCTTACACTAAATCGAGAACTTAGATGTTGTAAGGTGGAGGTCTGGCTTGCTGGATAGGATAGATAGGATAGATAGGATAGATAGGATGTCTGCTATCATGCACTCGGTTTTTCCACTTCCATATACTTACAAAGGTTCAAGATTATAAAATATTACATATCACATCCCATCTCTCACACCCTCACTTCTACTATGCTTGTGCTGTGCACTAATTGGCATAATCAAATAACTATTTTTATAAGCAGGGTGGAGGACATATTTTGAAAATGATGTCAGATTAAACGAACACTCAGTTACAACTTAGTCATCTGTCAACAATCTTCATTTATGATTTCTCACAAAGTTATAGGAATATGACACATCCGGCCTAAACTAATAAAGAGTGTTAGAAAATGTATTATACTTCACTGTCTGAACCTATTAATTGACCCTGCTTGGGTGTGTGTGCAAAGAGTTCTTGTGCAAGATTCAAAAATGTATAGGGCCACTTTTACGTAGGTTCAAATACAGATACTTGTTTTATTTGGTTTCAGCTTCTTATTATTATTATTCAACTGACTCACAGGAAACAAAATTTAGAGCCAGGTATTAGAATTGGAGTCTGTGTTAAAAGTAATTTAAATAAAATGAAATCAACAACTAAATGCAAATTATTTAAACATCTGTTAAGATAGATTCCCACAGCAAGCACAGTTAATTTTTTTTCATAGAAGGCTTGAAATACAGCATTGTGTAAAGGCTTTTACCAATAAAGCAAATTAGTACAGTTCTACATTACACGGTTTTTAGACTTATCTACAGGCAGTCAGCCAGTGTGACACACACACACACAAAGGATTTTGTTGACTATGTATTTAGAAGGATTAAGTGACATTTAGAAATAAATTGTGCACAAATCTGGGAGCACTATTTTATAAACAAATTCATAGAAGTACAGGAAATTTCTAAGCAATTATTGGACTTTCTATCTTCAATGGAAAGTTGTTATAAAGCAACTCTTGGACACCACTCAATGGGTTCATACGACTATTGCCTTTACTTAAGGCCACGGGCATGGTCAGCGCTTAGGCGCTGACGCTCCACAGTGAGCCCCTGCAGCCGCAATGGGAGCACTTTCGCAGGGGCTCGCGCACGCTTCCGCAGCCGTGCGGAAGCGCGCTGACTTTCACCCGACAGTGAAATTTTAGATTGAGCGCTGAGTCCGCTCACGTGACCTCCAAAGCAACCAATAAGGAGAGGTGAGTGGAGCAGGGGGAGAGATGTGGACGGGAGTGGGGTGAGTTGTTGCGTGGAGGGGGGAGAAGAAGTGTCCCAAGAGGACGGGGGAGAGACTGCCTGCCAGCAGGGTAGGTGAGTTTATGCTCGGGGTGGTTGGGGGAGAAGTGTCCCAGGTACCGCCTCCCGCCCACCAAGAGCGCTCACTGCCTCGCCGGCCAGCCAAAAGCTCCTGCTTGTGCTGGCCAGGCACAGCGTGAGCGCGCCTCAGCATGAGAGGCAGGAGTATGGACGCGGCCTAAGGGTTTTAGTGTGAGAGCCATACTCACAAAACATTCTGCTGCATCATCCATGATCCCCAGCTGGAAACGCTGCTCATCCTGAAAGGTCTTAGCAAGAGCACTACGAAGTGCATCGGATGGCAATACCTTCTCACTGCTGCACTGAAACTGGTTGAAGATTCCCTGTTGGTACGGTAAAGAAAGTATATTAAAGCGAGTTACATTTAATCAATGAATGCGTGGTAGTGCAAAATTAACTGTATGGGGAAATCAATGTACTTGCATTGGGAAATATACCATCCCCCTTTAGAAAACCACCCTGAAGTCACAAAAAGGTCTGCTCGCTTAGGAAAATATACAGGCCTTCACAAACTATTCATTGAAAGACAAAAACAAAAAAGCACAAACAAAACACACACTTTAGGGGGTGCTGGTATCTGCAGCCAGGGAATTTGTGTGCCCAACGAAATGGCGGCGTTTAAATGTCCCGTGGGTCAATACGAAGCCGTGACGTCATCTGTTGCTGCTTCCTATTGGCCCACGTGACCTGGACATTTATACCCCTGAGTTACCGGCACACCTTAAGGAGGTAAGTATCTCTAGAAGTTGGGGGTCCCCAGAGCTGAAATGAACACAGTTCAGTTCCAGAGATACCCTGCTTCAATCCTGTAATAAAAAATAAATGTAAATGTTTCACATTGCGCAGTGCTACATGTTCTGCTGTTTTAAATGCACTAGGGTTAGAGAGGATAGCTATAACTTATGCTTGGCAATCTTCTCTGCCAATGAATGGTTTATGGATGAATTATAGCGTGCAAACTAGTGCGAGGTAATGGTGATATTGTGAAATACACTATGTAGATCGTGCAATATACAGTATTAAAAGAAATAAAAACCGCACGGTGCTACATGTTTTGCTACTTAAAGAAAATCAAATGAAATGTAAACAAATATTTATCTAAAAATAATTTGCCCGGAGGCTTCATGTATACTGTATGTTGTGAGTAATACAGTGTTTAGTCATATCCTGCCTATCAACCTACAAAGGAAAGGATGGAATGTCAATATCATAATGTGTTAACTTGATTTGATGCTTTTAAAAATCATAGCTGCAAGTCGTGCCAGACCAAAGAATATTTATTTAAAAAAAAAAAAAAAAAATAGGAGTACAGCACATATAAATAAAGTACAGTAAGTCCTCGTTTTATGAAGAATGGCTTATCCGACGCCGTCCAATGCATCCCTATGGGCGGTTTTACGCCGCCAAAATGGCTTATCCGACACTCTGCAAAGTTGCAACATTATGTCAATCAGAAGGCTGCAGTCAGGGAAATCATCCAGATCAGTCTGTGTGAAGGTTTAGTGGTGTATTTAGGCCCTTAAACATGTCTAACAGTTTATTATACAGTTCTGGATTCAATAAAAAGAATCTCAACATCATAATTTATGTGTGTGCTGCATATCTTATTGCCTGTGTAAAATATTTGATGTATTCTAGTGTTAAAAATGCCTTCAGGAACGGAACCTTTCATTTAAACAATGTTCCTATGGGAAAATGAGCAACAGAAATGTATAAGCACAAGTGGCTGAATGTCAGCTCTTGGGCATAAGCCAGATCAGAGTCATTGCAACTAACATATGATTGAAAACAATGTGGCATCGTCATAAAACACCAAAAGTGGTAGTGTGCAGCATAGTAATAAATGTGAACATAAATAACAACATGGTCTGG
Organism: Ascaphus truei; assembly: GCA_036426205.1. NCBI lineage: Eukaryota > Metazoa > Chordata > Amphibia > Anura > Ascaphidae > Ascaphus > Ascaphus truei. The sequence continues at coordinate 69,816,998 of CM071573.1, read as the reverse complement.
CAAAAAAAAGAGAGATGATAGTCCAGAGCAGCACTGCAAAAACAAGCTGGGGCCAGGCTCTGTGGATCAGAGCTGGCCATGGTGAAGAATTGCATGATTGATATATATAGATATAGATATATAGATATATATATATATATATTATATATATAATATATATATATATATATATATATATATATATATATATATATATGCGCCCTGGTAGAAATGGGGCTATAGTTCAATCCTCCTCCTGTATAATCCCTGGTAAGGGCAGGTGCCAGGCGTATCATGGGTTTCCCCCACTTCAAGCACTGCCCTGAGTGGTGGAGTAGGTCACCTGACCCTGTGTCAAAGCAGAGACACGGGGGTGTGCCTGCTGATATCATAAAAGAGCAGTGCACTTCCTATTTAGTGTGTCTATTCTGTCAGTCTGACAGTAGTGATAGTAGTTAGAGAGAGGAAGTGATCAGCTCATGAGTGACTGATCTAGCTACAGTTAGTGAGGTGGAACCAAATACTATCTCACACCTGCGTAGGGGGTGAGGGAAGAGCTAGCCCCACTCTGGATGCCTTTGGCTCCAAGGGTGGCAGGGAACATCACAAGGGGAAGAGTTAGTGGACTGTGCATCAACTGTACCTGTCGGCTGCTGCTGCTGCTGCCCAAGAGAATAAAGAGACTGCTGCTTTTAAAGATAATCATTTGCTAGACTTGAATCTCTCATCCCTGTGGGGAATCTCTGTGGTAAGGATTCCACCCCACATTCCTGGGGCTTACTATAGATGGAGGCGCGGCACCATTGAACCAGAACGAAGGCATCCACCCCAGTAACCTGTTCCTGTTATCCCCCATGTCATCACGGGGAGACTCAGAGCCCTCCTGTTGCCACAGGTATGCACCACACAGAGACACCTAGCCAGACCCCGAACACCTTAGGGACCCGATCTGCGATTAAGGGGGGAAGATGGGCTAGATTTGGAGGCGCTGCTGAGATTGCTGAGAGCAACAGGCACGGGTTTTCAAGCGAAGCAGAGCTGAAAGATGTAGGTACACTTTCAGAGCAAGCGCTGCAGAAGGAAGGGCATTTTTGCAGACTAGGGGTAGTCAGGAGAGAGACCGTCCTCATCGTCGCACAAGTACACCCTAGGTGCCCTAGGAGGTGATGTAATTTGGATAAAGTGGAAATACATTTCTAGTCGCCTTGAGGCAGATAGTGTAGGATTCCGGTGGGGGTACCTGTTAACAAGGTCAGGGACTTCAGCATAGGGTCTGCACTATGAGTGGCCAAAAGTAGGTTGACGCCCAGTACTTAGAATTCCAAGTACACTAGCCAGTATCCAGAAAACACACCACAGAGTGTTTGTAATGAACCGTCAGCGAGTGCGGTGTACAAGGAGAGAGTTTCGCTTAGCCTGTGGTATGCCATGCGTTATATTCATTGGTAGAGCACCATTAAGTGTAGTAAGTGTCTAGGAACGAGTTACACCCTAGACACAGAGAAGCGCTATCGTGGGCTTAGAGGGCTCACTAAAGATGGCGGACAGGAAGTGAGGCTGAGGAACTTCACTTCTGCTTGACTGGAGAAGGAGAAGGAGCTAAGTGCGAAACCAGCAAGCTGAGCAAATCAACCCCCTTGCAAAAGATGGCTGACCTAAGCGTAACCACTTATCAGCTTCCAGGAGGCTTCCTGGTTGTGGAGGTTGATGGCCGAGAATATCTGCGGTGCCTGTGCGTCCAATGCAGGTCACCCGTAACCGGCCCAAAGTACAACGGCACGGTGCCAACAGTGTGGCACGTTCTACCTCTGGCCTATCGAGCCATGCCCTATGATAAAGACCCCGCGAGATGCCTCTCCAGCGACGTTGATCGAGGTAGAGGAGGCGGATGTGAAAGCAGCCCTCATCCCATATATCACCCCTGAGGTAGGGACCCAGGCCCAGCCACCAAGAGATGTCCCGACGGAGGAGAGTACGACAGCAGTGGAGGTACCAAAGCGGGCCCGTTTCTTACCCATACCCACTGGCGGTGCCGCAAGGACTCGAGGTGATTCCACAGCGGAGGAGCCGTTGCAGTCCTCGTCGGATGAGAGAGAAAGCCTGTCATCGGTGGTGATGCGCCGGCCGGCGGACCACCCCAGCTGTAAAGAAGAGTCCCACTTACCCCTGAGATGGAGCAGACGAGTCCGGAGACTCCCCCCGACAGCGAGCGCTGGTGCGGCCTGAACCGCGTAGAAGTCCCACGGCCGTGGCGACTCCCAGTGCGGCAGAGATGGGATCCAGAGGCTCCGGAGGAACCGCAGAGCATCGCAAGACCGCGCAGTAAGAGACACCACCACCACCCACCCTTATTCCCGCCAGGTGAAGAGGAACCTGTGGAGAGAGAAGGGCTTGAGGCCTACCTGCCTGTCCACGACCCTGATGGTCCACCACCCCACCCTTCCGGTCCTCCGCACTTCCTGTGGCGGAGACCAATGAGCGATGGAGATTCCACGGTGATCAGCGATGACGTCACTTCCGGGTCAGACTGGCGCAGAGGCCCGGAAGCTTTTGATTGCTTCCATAAGGGAGCTGGGCTGGAAGCCGAGTTCAAAGCCCAAGTAGCCAAGCGGGGAGACACCCAAGTGACCGAATGCGCGAAAGAGCCAGAAAAAAAATACCTACAGGTCGTGGCATCGCCCAACTCAGAACACGTAATGGACTTTGGGATCCCATGGTCACCGCCCACTAGCGCCATTGCCCCGTCACGTGTCATGCCACCGGGTCCTGGCGGGAGAAAGCTGGATAAGACGCCCACGTTTTCAACTGATTGGGTGACAAGTGATAAGGGTTCTGATGGGGAGATACCATTGTCAAGTGTTGTACATGTACCTAACCCCACTGTGTTTAATCCTGTTCCTAGAGGTAGGGCCAGAGGGTCCCAGTCTACTGCAAAAGCGAGTCCCGTAAGTCCCAAACCACCTAAGTGGTAAGGGCAGGTTGCCAGGAGTTATCATGGGTTTCCCCCACTTCACACTGCCTGAGTGTGTGGGTTAGATCACCTGACCTGTGTCAAAGCAAGAGACACAGGGGCGGTGCCTGCTGAGATCATAAAAGAGCAGTGCTTTCCTATTTTAGTGTGTCTATTCTGTCAGTCTGCTGACAGTAGTGATAGAGTTCGGAGGAGAGGAGTGATCAGCTCATGAGTAGAGCCGATCTAGCTACAGTTAGTGAGGTGGAACCAAATACCCCTCACCCTGTGTAGGGGGTGAGGAAGAGGCTAGCCCCACTCTGGATGCCTTTGGTCCAGAGTGGTGGCAGGGAACATCACAAGGGAGAACAGTTAGTGGACTGTGCATCAACTGTACCTGTCGGCTGCTGCTTTTAAAGATAATCCTTGTGCGAGACTTGAATCTCTCATCCCTGTGGGGAATCTCTGTAGTAAGGATTTCACCCCGCATTCCCGGGGCTTACAATATGGAGGCGCTGCAAAACCATTGAACCAGAACGAAGGCATCCACCCCATAACTTGTTCCTGTTATCCCCCATGTCATCGCGGGAGACTCAGGCCCTCCTGTTCCACAGTATGCACGTCCCTAAGAGGTCACTCTTTGATGACCGAACGTTGGATGTGGTGCCATGTTAATCTTGAATACAGTTCTCTCTGGATTTCCCTGGCTGGGTGCTGTCTCGTTTTTCCCGGACTCCTATCTGGTAAAATCTATCTTTGTGTGTGTATATATACTGAAATATATATATATACAGTGTTCGACACAACCTATACATTTACTCGCTCCCGGGTATATATATATATATATTATATATATATATTTATATATATACTATATATATATATATATATATACTATATATATATATATATATATATATATATATATATCTATATATTATTATACACACATACACACAGCACACACACACCACACACACACACACATACACACACATATAACATGTATATATTTATATATATACACAACGTATATATATATATATATATATACACACTATATATAATAGAGAGAGAGAGAAAAAAATGAAAGACAGCGCCCTTCTCCAACAACACCCAAATTGCTGCAACCCTGATGCAATAAAGCAAGATAATACAGCCAGCACAGATGCCTAGTAACAATAAAAAATGTAAAAATACAAATTATAAAAATACAAAAATGTAAAAATACTGGTGGTTAGGAACAGGTGATTGAGACTAATCTCATATGAAAAATATAAAAAATAGAATATGTACCAAATTGAAAATATTTGGATAACATAAAAAGTGTGCGTACCAAAAATGAAAAAATTATAAATAAAACAGTGGTTTGATCACAAAAAATAATGTGATAACATGTGGACCAGATGTTAAAAGTATAAAAAATAAAAAAAATAAAAATATTGAATGTAAACACCATAAAAGATCCCCTGATGAAATCCGCTGAGCCGGAAGAAACGCGTAGGGTCACGTGGCATAGGAACTACGGTGGTTGAGCAGTTCAGACGCCAGAGTGAGGAGTGAGGACGTGAGTGAAGGATTTCCTTGGTCCCGGAGCTGTGAGAAGCAGATGTTGGACGCACAGAACATGGGTGTTTCGGTTTAAAAGGTTAAAACCCTTTTCAGCGATCACAATAGCAGCAACATCTACCTGCAGTGACTTCTACCGCATCCAAACGGAGGACGGCGGTGAATATTCACGTTCATCTGGTGCATGGGCTGGTCCCATAATATGCCTATATTTTACTGACAAAGTGTGAGTGTACATTTGTCTGTCCATGGATTATTAAACCTTATATATCTGATTTTATACAGGGATCGGGCGCTTTTTCTTTATTATATATATATATATATATATATATATATATACAGATATATATACATATACATACATATATATATATATATATATATATATATATATATAAATGTTAGGGTATCTGGCAAACATAACTAATGATGACATCACAACCATTGTGTGTGGTTTTTTTTTTGCACAAGATTACATGCAATTGCTGGACAAGGTGTCTTTGTTAAGGGAACAAACTGCCACTTCATCCCTCTACGGAGCAGAATAAATACAATGAAACTAATCTCTACACTTATCTCCGATACTGATAAAAAAGCCATTTCACAAATCAGTTTATGTACTAAATCTTCATCTGTATTCCCTTCGCCTTGCTTTATATTTCCTATAGAGATACACCTAACCTGAAACAGTCACAAAGACAATGTAATGTGGAATACAGAGAGAAAAATCAATTCACCGTTTAGCTTATTCCTTTTTTCCCCTCAATTAAGGAATTGAAAATGACGTGTTCATAAAAAAAAAAAAAAGGATGGACAATGTAAGCTTTTCCCCAATCTGAACCATTAAAGGGAATTACATAAGTAGCCAGGAGCTTAAACAGTTAAGACCCTAGTTCCAAGTTCTAGCAGCTTGGTTCTTGGCCATTGGTCCTAGAGAAATGTATATTTATAGCAAGTTGTGATAGCATTTAGAGCAGGAGTGCTGAACTCCAGTCCTCAAGCCCCCCCCCCCCCCCCCCCAAACAGGTCAGGTTTTCAGGATTTCCCAGCTTCAGCCCAGGTGGCTCAAGTCTGATTGAACCGCCTGTGCTGAAGCATGGATATCCTGCAAACCTTACCTGTTTGGTGGGGCTTGAGGACTGGAGTTGAACACCACTGATTTAGAGGTCCAACATTTTGGTTCTCCATAGATGAAATGGTAGTCTATAAAGCATTCAAAACCTCAAAGGGTTTCTTCTTTAGGTGAACTGTGGTTAAAATCCTATGCATTTTCAAGTACAAAAAGTAGTTTAAGATACATGCCCATATTTACGAAGATATGCTATTCCACAAGACAAATTCCCGCATAAGACATCTTACAGCCCATTCAAGTGAATGGGTTATAAAGTATCTTAGGGAATAACACTGCTTAGGAAACATGGCACAAAGTCTTTACTTTATGGTCTGAGTCATCCCATAAATCATTGTAATCAGCTAAACCTCAGAAACATTACTTGGTGAAGAGTATGTACAATTGTGTCTCTAGTACCACTATTCAACACGCTCTACCAAAAATAAGTACAATAAGACCATACATATGGGAGTACTTGGGTGAGGAGTAAATGAATAATAGAGTGAGTTAAGCAAGTTGAACAAAGAAATAGGAAGCACTGCTACTTTCAAACAACGAAGTCACGTACATGAAGGATGTAACAAAAACATAGAAACCCAATACAGGCATACCCCGCATTAACGTACGCAATGGGACCGGAGCATGTATGTAAAGCGAAAATGTACTTAAAGTGAAGCACTACCTTTTCACACTTATCGATGCATGTACTGTACTGAAATTGTCATTTACATGCATAACTGATGTAAATAACGCATTTGTAACAGGCTCTATAGTCTCCCCGCTTGGCCACAGCTTCGGTACAGGTTGGGAGCTGGTATTGCTGTTCAGGACGTTATGACAGGCGCATGCGTGAGCTGCCGTTTGCCTATTGGGCGATATGTACTTACTCGCGAGTGTACTTAAAGTGAGTGTACTTAAAGCGGGGTATGCCTGTACACAAAACCATAGTTCTTTGTTAGGTGCCGAGACGGTTATTTACTCCAGTTTGTTTGAAATAGTATTTCGCCTTTTGAAAGACACAATGGAGTTGTTTTAAGAAATTCCAAGAAAAACATAGCAAATAACCATAATCTTTTAAGGAAATAAGCTGCACTCCCCTAACAATGACTTCACATTTCTTATTAGTGCCCGCGGGACAGTGAAATGTTTTCATCTATTTGAATAAAAAATAAAAGTATGATTTCAGAAACTTCAACATCCTCATCAGCACAGACTTTTGTAAAGATTATCTTTGTTTTTATTAATTTACTGCCCATTGGAGTTACCATGAGTCACATGTCAAATAACAGAGGGAGCAAATCAAGTTCTTCACTTGTGTTGTGTTTTTAAATGAAATAACTTGAAAGCCGATTGGATAAAAAATAGCATATGGTATTAGTATGAATCCACCTTGTAGGTGAGGTGTACATTTTTGCCCTCCATGATGTAATGCGGCTGTAAAAATCCGAAGATACTTTTTCTATAATATTTATGTAGCCAGGTTACCTTTTTCTCCCCTCGACCCCCCAGGGAGCCTCCGTGGCCACGGACGCTGTCGGGTACTGACAGAGGCAAGCGGCAGACCCGACGGCCATTCAGGAGGGTGGGGGCCGAGGAGGGAACTCGCCGGAGTGCAGGAGATCTCCGGCGGCTCTTGTACAGGGCGCCGCCATGTTGCGCCGGTTCGCGCATGCGCAGAGAGTCCCCGGCGGCCCGAGATAGTCGTGCATGCGCAGAAGATCGCGCGAGGGCAGGGAAGAGTCGCACGAGCGGGAGAATAGGTAGGGAAACAGTGAGGCGGCCATTAGCTGCTCGCGCATGCGCAGGAGAGGCGCGCACGCGGTCCCTATGTGCTTTTAGGCTCCATGGGACTACAACTCCCATGGGGCATAGCGAGACAGGCATCAGGTGCCTGATAGTGGCCAATAGGGCTGGAGGAAGCTCAGCCCGGGAAAAGAGATACATTTCCCGGGCTTTGCATGAGTCAGTCAGGAAGAGGCAGAGGAAGGAGTAGGAAGGGTGTAGGGAGCGCGTGGCTCCTGCACCAGGTAAGGGTTCTCCTTAGGTCCCCAGGCAGGCCCCAATTCCCGGTAAGGGCAGGGGGTAACTGAAGAGGGACGGCCCTAGATAAGGAGGTCACCCTCAGGTGTGAAAGGTGCAGGTTTGGCAGTGCCACAGCGGGTAGTGCTGTGCGCACTGGCAAATAGGCACAGAGTGTGTGCAGTGGATTATTGCTGCGGGTATCCAGGTGGCTGTGTACGATTGCCAGCTGTGTGTGTGTCGCTGCATGTGCTGGGCGCAGTGTGTGCAGCGTGTGTGGATGTCTACAGGCTGACGGTGAGAGCGGTGTGTCTGCTGCAGGCTGTTAGTATCTAGGAGTAGCGAGTAGCTATATGTTAGGGAGGATTAGGGACTTGGGTAGCTAGGGGAGTGGGGCAGGGTATTACTCCACAGGCCCTAGGAGATTTCCCCAAGACACCCCAGGTTGCGGTTCATCAGGGACAGGCCCTAGGTTAGGGTTCCTGTCACTTTAGGGTTAGTTAGGGATAGACAGGGATAGCGGCGGTTGCTGTTCCCGTGATGCGGTTGGTGTTGCCGTGATTCGGTTGTGTTCCCGTGAAGCGGTGGGACCCTCGTTGGGGTTCCTGGAGAAGTACCTGGATAGGATCAGACGGATGCATCGCACGTCTGACCCTTTGAGAAGAGTGTTGCTCGGAAGGTACCTCTGTATTATATGTGCACCAACAGGGCTATTAGTTCATAGTGACTGCGCAGTCACCCACGACCTCCGTAGGAGTACGGGACATTGGGTGGGGATTACCGGACACTGAGTGGGAACACCAGACATTGGGCAGAAGGTGATACGGTTATAGCATAAGGTTATGATGTTGTGTAATGTCTTATATGTGTGTGTTAGTAAAGTGTTTGTTCATTCAGTAAACCTGTTTTCCATAATACTGGTGTATGTGGTTTCTGAGTGGGTTCCTATGTTAGGGTCATTCTACATTTCCATAGAATCCTACATAGGTGGAGGCGCTGAAAGAAGAAACGTTCCAGAGGATTCACCCCAGGCTCTCACTAGCGGAGGCTCAGACTTCCTGTGAGCCTGCAGGTATACGCACCACACCGGTAACACCGCATGTTCTACTCACCCACACTATATATGCGATTGGGTGGGGTGGAATACCCGTTACATTTAGAACCACAGAACATTAAGGGATATGTTCTTGGCTACACCTCCACCAAGCTCACATGCAAGAGTGAATGGCCATTATCAATTAGCAACAGTTTAGTGCAGTGGTTTCCAGCCTTTTTTTGGTTAAGGAACCCTAAGTGAAATTTTGAGGATCCCCCAACCATCTCTAATAGCAACTCTGTGATCAGATGCATTGTAAATTCTTCTGTATTTGATACAATTTTCAAATGACCAGAAAATTGCCGGGAACCCTTTAGGGATGCCCGGGGAACCCGAGGGTTCCTAGAAACCCTGGTTGAAAAACACTAGTTTAGTGAATAGCAACTTGAAAGAAGATGGGTTCCCTGAGATATATATATATCTATAGATATATATATCTATAGCTATATATCTATATCTATATATATTCCCAGATGAGCACGAGCTGAGCGACATAATTCAAAAGGGTAAGCACTTATCTGCACAATTTCAAAAAACGCTTCCTTTTTTTTGGATTCTGGTATAAATGTGATGAATCCATGTATGAAGCCCAATTTCCTAGTACATTTTTCTGTATATAAAGTATAACATCATTTCTGATTGAGAAGTATCTGCTACATTCACATGATTTGCACTCTCAAAAAAAAAAAACGAATTCCGTTTTACAGACACAGTGGGTGTCTACAGTACACATTCTTATACAGTAGCTCAGTCATTGTTCTACATTTTAAGGAAGCCGTCTGGATTAGACTGTCCCCACTTTTTAATTAGCAGAGAACAAAGGGACCAAAAGGAACTTAGATTTTACACAATTGAACCACATTTTTTGCATTTGAAAGCAGGACACACATCAATACAAAATACTTTATCTACTATATCAATACAAATTCTGAACTAAATGTAATTGTCGATGTACAGTAGGGGAACATATATGTATAATTCTTGTGTTAGCTTACAGAGAATGCAATGTCAAATATGGGGCTCTCTCAAATATTAGCTATGCAATATCTCATTACACCAGTAACGCTCAGTGAATAAACAGGTACCAAATCATTGGCTGTGTTGATGTACATTGTGCAGGAAATGCACATTGAAAACCTAACTTTTGCTATAAAGCACCAATTTGGCAACATTTTCTGCCTCCTAAAGGAGATCCCCCACTTCCACAGACATTTGAGCCCGTCCCTGTTAGTATTTGGTAAACATCATGAGCAAGCCTAACTGACTTTGCCCAAACTTCAATTGACAATACCTTCCCAACTAGGGAACTGGGGAGTCCCCTGGGGTCCATTGTAGAGCCCATATTTCAAAATATACTTAAATATGCAGTATTGTTTTCAACAAGAAAGTTAGGATTTTTGAACTCTCTTACAAAACTACAATATAGGATAATGCAACATGGGGGTAATTAAAATATGGTAGTACGGATTCGTTTTTTTGTGGGGTAGTGCAGAATCCACAATATTACACCTTAACGAATTGCTCCCTATGTTTCTATTGTGAAACTTAATTTTCATGGATTATTGTTACATTTTCAGATTTCTACTAGGCTTACTAAAACTGTTTCTATTTAGCAGCTTTCTATACATTTGTATTTTTGCGTTTTTTTTTTTTTAGAATGAATCTGTGTATAGCCAAGTTTCCTTCTTGCTAAATAAACAAAGCATTTTCTGCATTCATTTTGTTAAGCCATGTGCATACTGTATTATATTTTATTTTGCAAAGACGAGTTTTTTGACTCACTGCTTCTTAACATTTTTAATGCTCATTACCATTTAACAAAATAAATGCAGATGAAAATAAATGACACTTTTTGGAGCTTTAATTATAATGTATCAATCATCTGTGCATTCCATAGCATGATTAGATTTCTTTCTCAGCCTATCTGAATTTTTATAGCTTGTTGTGTCACACTCAAGAATCCAGATTAACCACATTCTCACTATACTTACAGGGTTTGTCTAACTACTTTTTTTTTTTTTTTTTTTTAACGTTGATTTATTTGCATTTCCTCCAATATTTGTAAAGTAATGTATGGTCAAACAGCGAAATAACTCTTTGCTGCCAATTTATACGCTTGAAAAGTACTGTACCATGAAAGAAAATAATTTATTACAAATACATAAAAAGCACTAATCTTAAAACATAAAACGCATGCCATATGTATTCAAAATTGAAATTCAAAATACACTTGGTGTGTAGTAATATAAAAAGTGAAACATAAAGATAACAATCATATCAAATAATAAGAAAAGCTGCCAATTTTGAGTTCATATATCTCCTACTTGATCTAAAACCTAAAAATGATAAGAGTTTAAAACTCACGGCTCATTAAGGCAACGTTGATCAATATAGAAAAAAAAAGAGAGAAAAACTAAAACATAAAAACCAATATATCGCAGTATGTAATAATGAAAACAAAAAGGAAGCCACATTATACGTTTACATTTATCTTTTCCGCAATTATTTCCGTTCAATACCAGCCGGTTTGTGAACCTGGTGACAAATCGCAGCACTCTTTTACCTACAGTATTACTGAAGAATTGTGAAATCTCTTCCAGCTGAAGTACACAGTGCTGTTTATATCATTTTTAGCATGGGATTGAAGCAGGTGGTCTCCGTAGGGGGCGGCGGTAGCCACTCCGCTCAGCTAGCAGAGATCACGTAAGGGCCGCTTTTCAAAGCTGCCGGACCATGCAGGGCAATAGGAAGCAGTGACATTATCCGGCGCGGCTTCCTATTGGCCCGTGTGACGTGGGAGCTTCGAACTTTAGACCCCCAGCCGGAGCGGTTTCCGGCGCCCCATACAGAGTCGCCCCGTGGATTTCTCCTTTAAGATTACAAAAATGATTCAGAAAGGAAGCAACCTCAGAAAAGGAGTAGGTCAATTCCTCATAATGTAACCTCTTGAGCCAACAGCTAAATTCTGTATAGTCCACGGATTCATGTGCAACATTTAAAGAAAGGCTACCGTGTCAAAATGACAAGCTTAGATAACTCCGTACATGTGGAGTGGAGATGATAATTTAACAACAAATGTTATGGTTATATTTAGGGTTTAAGAAAGGCTAAAAAACTGTGAAATGAGTAAAGAGCAACATTTCATCTTTTGATTTCATTGCTCCTCAAAAAATGTGCGTGTTGAGTATAACCACCAGTGCAAAATATATTTCCTTGAACACCTAGCAACAGATTTATAATCATTTTATGCAAATTGATAGAAAATTAGATTTCCTTCTCCTAGGACATGGCTGAGTTTCGACAATATCAAGGAGCAATCCCCTGTAATGAACCCCATTTTTTTCATAGGATTGAAACTAAGAGGTCATCCAGAGCTGAACCGTGCTATTTGTTCCAGCTTTGCCCCCCCCCCCTCCCCCCCCTCCCCTCCAGGTTCCTGAGATACTAAAGAAGTTTTCGGTATGACTTCCTGAATTTTAAAGAGGATTTAAATTACCATCCAATAGGAAGCCACAACTGATGATCATGTGACTTGTTATTGGCCTCAAATTTGGCAGCCATTTTGTTTCCCTTGAAGGGAGAGTTCATCCAGTAAGAATCTCAGGAACCAAGAGAGGGGAGGAGGAGAGGGGGTGTCATGGAGCTGAAGGTTAGCACATACTCCTATGGGTTTCTATATGTCTAAAAAGTTCAGCACAGTAAAAAACAGACCAAGCATTAGGAATAATAATAATTACATTTGTTATGGATATTTTAGCAGAATAAAGATGTGGGAAGAAATCCCTATGGTAAGCCCTTTATTGCTAGGAGCTACAGGACTGTGTGGTCCCCAATACATTTACATGTTTTTTTTAATGGATATTAAACTTAATAGGGCATTTTGCACCATGTAACAAACCTAACATACAGTCTGAGTTATACATGCAGTAGAATTTATTTCCAGACCTTGTAACCTCAAGAAGGGATTCATTTTGGTTTTTTTTCACTACAAGAACAAGGCTTTCAAATCTTTCTTACGCTGGCCCAGATACACGTACACAATATAAGCTACAAACACATGTAAACTTCCAAATGACTGATTTGAAGCACTATACAGTAGATATGGAAAGTGCTATACAAATCAAGATATTCATACATACAAATACTTTGCTTCAAATAAAATCTACCTTAACAGTAAGAGACAAAGAAATATTACCATTAACATACAAAAAAAGCTGTTTTAAACAACATAAAATTATAGTTTTATCACAGTGTTCCAATTGGTCATGGAATTTTCCCTGGCAAAATCCTAACATTAGCATCAAAATTCTGATTAAACAAATGATCCACTCTTACTTGTGCCAAGTAAATATTACCTTTAGTGCACAAAATATGCATGAGTCTCCCATACACTTGTGCGTTGTCAACTGTCGGAAACTCCGCCGGAAAATATCCAGGTGCCACAATACCTATGGTAGAGGATAAAGAGCACAATGAAAAAATGTTGTGATACGTTTTGCATATGTAGTACAACAGCAATATCAATGGTTTGCTTACTGTTTTCCTGTGAGCAATACCACAGCTAGAAACTAACCCCAGATTATGTGTGAAACTCTTGTGTCAGGGGTGGCCAACTCCAGTCCTCAAGGGCCACAAACTATAAGGATATCACTGCTTCAGCACAGGTGGCTCAATTAGTGGCTCAGTCAGTGACTGAGCCACCTGTGCTGACGCAGGGATATCCTGAAAACCTGACCTGTCGGTGGCCCTTGAGGACTTAAGCTGGCCACCCCTGCTCTGTGTATATAGTAATATTTTCTATTTAGACGTTAACAGCTAGAATGTGTCAGAAGTAAGATGGTTTTCACTTGGCGACTTCCCGCCAAAAAGGTATTCAGCAAGCACATGCAATTTTTCTTTTGATTATCTAGTCTGAGTCTCTTTTTACATCAGAACAAAACAAAAACAATCAGTGGCACCCACATGTCAAATTTTGGTTTGTACAGAAGGCCAAACAGTATATAAAATGTTGGTGTTAATTGCAAAAAATAACTCTGGAAAATAACTTCTTGGCATTATTCTACATTCTTATCCCTTACACCAAACACTTGTTTTCTGATGGATGAAATTAAAGCCCCTTCACAAAAATGTGGTCTAAAACAAAGAACGTAGTCACCGAGCTGAAGAAAGGTCACTCCAAATATTTTGCTTGGGATAATGCAAACAGTACAATTCTGTTGCATTCCTACGTACGCGTATTCCCACGAGTTGGAACAATATTGTTTTATTACCAGGAGTGTGTTCTGAACAGCTTGTCTTTCAGGAGCCTGTATTTCTCCAAGGTTACTCTATGAGTAAGAAAATATTCAGTAATTTGGCAAATGTTCCCTCCGCCCTTCCCACTTTCAGATTTCAAACTATGCAGCTATAAATAATTTCACATCATCATTAAGTGGAATAAGTGGTGACGTCTTAGTCATCTTTAAAACAGTTTGCAGAAAGGGTCAGAGGAGGAACTCCCTTTTGACTGCTTGGGGCAGAATATATTAGGTTATTAATTATTGCAGCTGTATTTGGCACTACTGCTGTAACCATTGAACCCCCAATTCTCATCATCTTGGATGCCTCTATGGTGAAGGATACAAAGTGGAAGAGAGCCCTTATTAATTTAAAAGATCACAATTACAATCTATTGTATACGTTTACAAGGAATTTTTAGTCATTAAACCAGGGGTTCTCAACTCCAGTCATCAAGGCACCCCAACAGGTCAGGACTTAAGGATATCCCAGGTTCAGCAGGTGTGGCTCAGCCACCTGTGCTGAAGCAGGGTATATCCTTAAAAACTGACCTGTTGGCAGTCCCCTCCGCAAGGGAGCCCCTTGGAAATTAATGAAAAGCAAGAATATAGGTCTCCGTAAATTAAAACTCAAGGTTATGCAGCGACAGCACCGGTGGCACAAATTGAAGACAGCCACCGATTGAGCCACTTGTGCTGAAGCTGAAATATCCTTAAACTGACCTGCTTGGTGAGGGGGCGGGGCGGGGGGGTTCGTGAGGGCTTGTGTTGCGCACAACTGGTTTACGTGACAAAAAGTCAAGTGATTGCCATTACAGTGATTGTATGACTGGTGCAATTACCCGCCTACCCCTAGCTAAGTGGGTAAAAGACATTCAAAGGCATTGTTGTGCTTCCTGTGGCAATGATCTTATTTTGTGGTATGCTGCAGCACTCTAAAAGGTACTTGGCTGCCTTTTAGATGCTGTGAGAGAGATGCCTGTGAAAATGTGAAGGGAGGGAGAAGTGGGTGGAGCATGTCCTGCATCTCACTGGCACTCACTACTCCTACTGTGTAAGGCTGAGAAAACTGCTGTCCCTTCTGTACTGTACTCACATTTCTACAAGGCAACAGTGAACAGGCTATACCAATAACATGTTTGCTATGGATAACTTATAACACATTTCTAAAATACCACAAACATTTTCTTTACATCAACAGTATCCATATTATACGTTCTTTATTTGTTACAACATTTATATAGCGCCGTTATACAGGGTTATTATTAAGGTAAGATAGAAAATCAGCGAGATGACAACTCTTAATAAAAATAGAGCACCTTATGGGCCATAATCACCCAGTGATGCTAGGCAGCAGGTCACCGTATGGCCCATTCAAGTGAATTGGCTGTAAGGTGCTTTTTGGCTTACCACTGCTTAGACATATAGCCACATGTTGGTTTTCTTTTAAAAAGGATAAACATTTGAACCATGCAACTTTAAAAAAACAAAAAAAAAAACAACAACAAAACCTACATCATGTGCTATTTCCTTTAGAAAAAGTGATCTGCAAGGTTAATAAACAGCATTGTTTAGAAGACTTTGCGTTGAGTCAAGTGTAATCAAAAGGATTAACCTCCCTCCAGCCCCCTCCAACTCAATTTAAGAGCACATTTTTGTTAACGCAAATAGTTACAGTTGGACTAAAGCACTGGCGATATTACCTATTATTAAGGAGACTAACAACCACTACACTTCTGGCAATTTATGTTCCACGCATACATACAATTATTGGCTTTGTATCATACATGACTAAATGCCTATTATACTATTTTTAAGAACAGTGTAGAAAATAACCATGTTTGTTGTTTGCGATACCCTTTTTAACGGTCTGACATCTTATACCGACAAGCTTCTTGGAGTAAAACTTCTCCATTCACCAGATCAGAGATACAGAGAATGCATTACAAAATGTTAAATATTTGTGGCAGTGAATATTTAACCCCCCCCCTCCCTGTCTTCAGTGAAAGACAGACAGTCAAAAAAACCTGATCTCAAGCAAATCTTTTAATAATAGGTATAGGGGATATTGTTAAGCGCCTAGAAGGTTTATTCACTAAGCGCCAAAATTGTTAAATCCAATAACACTTAACAACACGGTTTGGCGTTCAGTAAACAAACTTGTGCACTGTTCGTTAAAAAGGGAATACTTTACGACTACATTTTTTCCCCTGTAAATTAACATGCTGCATAGTTTATACATTATAATAGCAAGTACCACCCACACCTGCCACAATATGCAGTCACAATCCCCCGCTGCCCCATATTTACATGTTGATGTAAACGTGCACTGGGGAGCAGTATTTGCTGGAGGGCTCCAATTTGCCTTGTCTGTCTCTGATTAACCTTTCGTGCACTTTTCTATGCACAAGTATATAGGATTCATTGGAGGAAAATACTTTTAAAACGTACAATTTAAATTGCGAACATTCTGCAGAGCCCTTAAGGGAATCAACATCATGTTCACAATTGTAGCAAAATATTTTAAAAGAACTAGTGTAACATAAAGGTGCAGTCCAACTTAATATAATATATATTCTTATATAAATATATATAGCGCTGACAGCTGACAGCAATGTACATTTGTAGTCTCAGAGACCCTGCACCATAGGGCTTTTTATAAATTGCAAAATTGGACAAAAAGCCTAATTCTGAACAGAAATATAATCGCAAATGTTAATCTGCATTACTAAGGAGCCGTTACACCAGCCTTTTGATAATAAATGGCCCCATTAAAAATAAATAAATAAAAAAAAAAACATAAAATCAATGTTTTTCCCCAAAACAGGTAAGTAGAGTACCTAGGACGACCAGAATAGAGTTAATGGACTTGCACCTTTAAAAGGAACTAAAGACTAAAAAGGAAAAAAAGGTTAGCTGTTGGGATGTGCAGAGATATTAAACATGAGCTCAGCAGCTGCCAGCATCCTTACCTGCAGTGCACTGTTTAGGAAGCAGCTATTTTGTCCGGGCTCATTAATCAGGCCTTTGCTTGGAGCAATGGATATGGAATTCCGTGGAGTAAACATCTCCTGCACGCCTCCTCGACCCGTAGAAAAATAATTTCTCTTCCAAGACATCTTTCAGTGTAGTGCAAAAAAAAAAAAACCACAGGGGTATTCAATGTGCCCCCGTGGATACAAGTTCTGAGCTCTTTTCTAAAGATCAAAGCTTAAAAACATACAGGGAAGGTCAAGAGTCACATTCCGTGCTCAGATAAATGTAGAGGTGCAAGATGCAAATGTGACTTTTAAATCAACCCATACAGGGAGAAAGAGCGAAGGATACAAGTGATGCTGATGCAGAGGTAGAAATGGTTTGGTGAAAAGAAGATTAAACGCATTTTCTTCAACAACAAAAAAAAGCAGAGCGCTTGTCTGTAAAATCCTTCAGGCAGAGGCAACCTCAGTGACCCAAATACTGCAGGCTGCTACTTCCAATGGTCTGCACAGATCAATTGATTGTCAATGTCCAGCAGGGTCCAAAAGCAGGTCTGTTAATCCAGGGATGATGCAGGACAGCATCTAGAGAAGGATCCGGGCAAGCAAAATCCACACTGGAGGACACTCCCACCAGTACACAGCAGCAACACTTCTCACATGACTGGGTGCTCCCCCGTGGAGTTAAGAGGGGGGAATATATAAAGCACTTCAAGAAGGGCAGGTTCCAGCAAGTAACTACAAGGACCTACTACTTTGTTTTGTCATTTCAATTGTGTTTCGAATAAAAGGTTATACGAATCAGAGTTCTTTAAGAGCGCCTTCCTGACCGTGGGGTTTTTTTTTATGAGTGGAAAGCCCTGGGTAGTGTGCAACAAGATTTAAAAGAGGGAACACAATTTCAAACGGCTGCGTCACTTAATTACTGTGCTGTTTTTGTTTCGTGGTGCTGTGCCAAGACTGGCGAGCCTCGCCTCCCAGTGTAAACTCGCAGCCTTTTCAATGACAAGAAGGAGAAAATAGTGATTCAAAAGGAAAACAAGGAAGATTAGCAAATATGTGTACTAATAAAATGTTCAGAAGAGAGATGAAGATAATTATTGTGGAAAAAGGTCAATGCTTTTACTATTTATATATATATAAAAAAAAAATCTAACTGTAAAAATATATTTCTATAACTTATTTTTGTACTTTTTTGTATTTTCAGCCATTAACTCATGTGTTTATTTCACTCAAATTGAACGTTCGTGCAGTGCGACTTGGCCTCGTTTATTCTCCATGATTTTGAAGGTATTCAATAAATATTCAGTGTCACTTGGAAAGTGCCTCCATTATACCAGATTCCTCATCTTCACGATTCAATGAGGCTTACTAGTAAGCATAAAGAAAATATGCGTTGTTCTTTTAAGGGGTATCCTCCAGAAGTTATCAGGAACCTAGGAGAAACAAAACCAAAGAAAGATTGAGGATACGGCAGAGCCAGATGACACCATAATCATAAGATATTGCGCAACAAAATGATATAATCATGTTCACTCAAAGCTTACATAATTGTACTATACTAAAAAAGACAAACACCATTAAGTGACCTTCCCTTACATTCCATTAAAAAGTTAAATACATCTGCTCCTTATAACTTAAAAAAATACAAATATGTGACATGACAAAAACTCATAAAAGCATATACAATTTCTGAGATCTGACAATAGCATGCGGCAACTCTATCTTTTTAAACCATCCTAAAGTCTGATGAAAGACAGATTATAGTTTTCACTAGTGAATTCCTATTTTAAATATCAACATCTTTGAACCAATGCAGACAATATAGGTTTTCCGGGATGCATGTAAAAGTTACACTTTCAAGTTGGGCTCAATGGACACAAATATTAGAAAATCACCAACTACAGCATAGTACAGGACAAGCCACGTGTTTTAGTGCCTGTTTCCTACCATGACATATCTATGTTCAAGAACAAACACTTCCATGTGGACCTTAAAATCACTTTATCTCCTCCTGCCCCAGTGGCAAATATTAGATTGAAAGTTTTTTTTTTAGACCAGAACTATTTTCACTTGCTTTGTTTTATGTGCAGCCCGGCATATCACCATAAAAAATAAAAATAAAAGCTAAATGATTGTGATAATCATTGGCACGGTCCTACCTGTAAGACAGGGGTGGACAACTACAGTTCTCAAGGGCTACCAACTGGCCAGGTATTAGGGCTTTCCCTGCTTCAGCACAGATGAGCCACCTGAAGCAGGGATAAGCTTAAAATCTGACCTCTGGTGGCCCTTGAGGACTGGAGTCGACCACCCCTGCTGTAAGATTTCTATTACACTCTCCAGTCATAAACCAGAAACGGTTTCATTGTCTCAAATACATAAGCATTTAATGTATAAATGTATAAACTTTTACCATTTTCAAGATCTTTTTAGTAGTTCAAAGTTCTAGTAACCGTGTCGGTCTTGGAGAAATGCGTGATGAGTTCTGCATAGATGAAATTTAAATTTAAAGAGCTTTCAAACCTCAGAGGTTTCTTCTTCAAGTTCGTATGTTGGTCTGCTAAAAGGTATTACAATCTACAGATCTTTGTCATTCTAAAACGCTAATGTAGACTACCTCTCACAAATGCACTGAAAAATAATAGCAAATAATAGCAACAATAAGTTCAACAGGTTAAAACTAGATAAATAACACCCTAAAAATATATATATTTGTAACTTTTTGTTTGCCCTGGATTTTTTTGTAAACGATAGTCTGTGATGTGGTTAGTTTTACAGCCCAGATCTCTTCTTTATCATTGCCCCCACTCCTTATTGAATTTTGTCTAAGTTATCAGAAACTGAATTTTTATTAACTTCCTGCGCAGAGCAATCTTAGGGATAAAGCAAAACACAGGTAAGCCAGAAATGTTGCAGGGAAATAGCGATCTAAATGTACATTCAGAAGGGTGCGGGTAGAAATTGGTGCCATAAAGAATCATGTGCAAAGCTTGTGTGATGATTTTACTCAAAACTATTCCACCTATAATCTTGTAATTTGGGAGGTGACATTGTGACAAAGCTGTCATCTTAAATGACAAGCAATACATGGTCTCCTAGATACTGTTTGCCTTTACATAAAATTAGTACTCTAAAACTTTGCTGTAGCTCTGCAAAAATTGCAGGGGCAAGATGAAATGAGGGTATTGGGTTCATTCCACATTTTAACATGTAACTGATGAGGCAGAATAAATTGCAAGATGCCTTACCATATCAATCTGAGCTGTGGATTGTAGGCCACAAGGTAGGATCTTTCTCACCATAACAGCCTGTCTGCCAAAAGATGCGGGTGCCTTGGTAATGTCAAGCGTCCACAATTCATAAAGCACTAATGACTTAGACAGCTTTGTTCAGTGACTTGTAAACATATGTTGTTTACTATAACTCAGGTAGCTTTATTCCATCCCAATTCATATTATAGTCGTCCTCAAAACATACTGATATGGCTGTTTTCACCTGAATTTAAATGTATTAATCACTTACTATGGTGCCCGCATATATAATTTTTTTCAGGAACATCTTTTCTCATACCTTGGCAACACGGAGTTAGGACAAAAAAAGAAGAAACCGGCGCCTTACAAGTCCAAAATGAGTAAATGTCCTGGATATTCAATTCAAAATAGGGGAAATGTCCAATAGAGAAGTCCCTTCAATTCTTTTGACCAGGTACAGGTTCCTCCGTGTTAGGGCGTAATATGAAAGAAAACAGAGAAAGAATATAGTGCAACACTGCCAGCAAATGGTGAAGGCTGACACTGACTGAGAACATGAAACAAGGACTGACACACTAATACATGACACACAACAAACAAACTAACTTTAAACAAACAATGACAAGGCTGTAAACAAAAGTAAAAGGAGAGCTTATTTAATATAAGAAATAAAACAATCAAATTGTAAATGTGCAATGGACAAGATGATCGCTGGTCCGGTCGGTTAAAACCAGGACCCTACTCACAAGATGGATGCAGTAGTCAGGCAATGAATAACGGCCGCTGGAGAGTACGCGATCCTCATCCGGTCACACTGGAGCTTTCACCAACGTGCTCCTGCGTTTCTCCGCGTTCCTCGGGCGGTAACTCCGTCGCTTGGGGCGGGCCTTGGGGAGGAAACGCGTAGGGAAACCTTCAGAGCTTGTAATTGACCAATTCGACGAGACTAGCGCGTCAGACGTGCACGGAAGCAGGAAGTCCTTTCCTCCCCAAGGCCCCGCCCCCAAGCAACGGAGTTACCGCCCGAGGAACGCGGTGAAACGCGGAGCACGTTGATGAAAGACTCCAGTGTGACCGGATGAGGATCGCGTACTCTCCAGCGGCCGTTATTCATTGCCTGACTACTGCATCCATCTTGTGAGTAGGGTCCTGGTTTTAACCGACCGGACCAGCGATCATCTTGTCCATTGCACATTTACAATTTTATTGTTTTATTTCTTGTATTAAATAAGCTCTCCTTTTACTTTTGTTTACAGCCAAACAATGTTTGTCATTGTTTGTTTAAAGTTACTTTGCTTGTTGTGTGTCATGTATTAGTGTGTCAGTCCTTGTTTCATGTTCTCAGTCAGTGTCAGCCTTCACCATTTGCTGGCAGTGTTGCACTATATTCTTTCTCTGTTTTCTTTCATATTACGCCCTAACACGGAGGAACCTGTACCTGGTCAAAAGAATTGAAGGGACTTCTCTATTGGACATTTCCCCTATTTCGAATTGAATATCCAGGACATTTACTCATTTTGGACTTGTAAGGCGCCGGTTTCTTCTTTTTTTGTCTCCATTGTAATTTTGATTTGTACTCATCATTGTTTACCAGGCAGCCTATTCTCATTTTAGAACATCCTTTCTATAAGAGAGGTCACTACACACCACACTATCACCTTAGCGCTACTTATACACCATTTTTTTTTTATTTTTTAACACGGAGTTAGAAATACTTTTCTTTAAAGTTGTTGTTTTCAAAATTCCTCTCACGATTCACGGTACAAGGAGTTGGGGGAGGGGGGGGGGGAGGAGAGAGTGAATATGCTATTTAAAACTAAAGGCACCTTTACACATGAATAGTTTATTTTGTTTACCCTTCTGGGGTAAGTCTTCTAAAATACTCCAAAGCTTACAATTTAGAACACTTACATTCTACAAGCCACTCATCCAAGTCATATGCTACTTGCGTTACATTCTGCTCGTGTATGTGTTCAGTGCTGATCCTAATTAGAAGTGGAAACAAATTAAACTGCTCACTCCTTTCTACTGCAGGACGATCACTTCCAAGACATCTTTTCCCCTGAAGCAGGGCAAGCAAATAAAAACAATTTTTTGTTGTTGTTGCTTAAGTGGCACAGATGGCAAGACAACAGCCCTGAACAATGGCATTCTAACATGCCATATTTGTTTGTACTTCAGTCTAAAAGGGGGCAATATGAACAAACAGATGTAGCTGGGTCCCCTCTTACCCCTTGTGCCGGGGAGGGGGACGGCTGCGGGGTGTCGGAGCACTGGAGCTCCGCGGCGGACCGGCGAAGCATCATGAATTTGCGCACATGCGCATTGGAGTTGTTGCGCATGTGCAGTCCCAAAGTTGCGGCGGCCATCTTAGGAGACGGCTCTGCAACATGTCCCAGGAGCCTTAGGGGCACATGCAAGGAGCAATATAGATACAGTTTGGAGCAAAACGGTGCACGCGCTCAGTCGGAGCAGAGAAGGCAACAGAGTAGGTAGTGTCCAGGGAGCAGTGCTTCCCTGGACTAGGCCTAGAGTTGACCTGCAGGCCCCAGTTAGGCCCTGAGCGCCTTCCAGCTTGTGGTGCTACAGGGAAGGCCCCCAGATAGGGACGCTTCCTCTTAGCTCACCACAGATGGCATTTGTGCACCGGTGACAGGGCGCGACGCAGTGATCTGCGGCCTGCGGTCTGGGACCAGACCCAAGCCACTGAGAGTCTTTAAGGGAGACACTTCAGCTGGAGCTCCCTCAAGAGGCTGACGCCATCGGTGAGGAGGGACTCGGCAGCCCCCGCGTCGTGGGCTCACAGTGCAGTCCTGCGTATCCACCATCTCCAAAGTAACCTGGTCTGGCCTGAGACCAGGAGAGGTGCACCAGCAATCTCACAAAGGGATAGCACTACTCTACACACTTTGGGTGGGCTTCACTTCGGGGACACCTAGGTGTGGACATTGTGGGGGACTTTGTGTTGGGCATATACCGTGTGGGTATTGTGCTATCATTATTTGTGTGTGTGTCAGTAAACTGTTATACTACACCTGTATGTGCGTATTTCTCACTACTGTATTGGTTCCTGTGAGGGGTTATCCTGCACAGCTAGGATCCCTCCCAGGTGGAGGTGCAGCACCGAGGAGAACGAGAGATCCCCCGAGGCTCCAAGCGGGGAGGCTTAGGCCTTCTGTGAGCCACAGGTAAAGGCAGCAGGCGTAGTTCCCTTAGTTACAGGGAAAGGGGGCTACACAAGCAAAAAAACGTTTTTGAAAAAGACAGAGGCCCTTACCCAAATTTCGTTGACGCCACTTTGTAAGAAATCCAGCCCTGCATATTTTAGGTTCTATGGTGAGGTGTTGCAAAGAAACACACATACTAGTGGATATAAACTACTAGCTGAGAGCCCCGGCGTTGCCCGGGATGTTTGTGGTGTGGGTGTGGCATTTGGGTGGGGAGTGGTCCACGCGGCCCATGTGCGGTGGTAGTGCTGCTGTGGCTGTACTGATGGTGATTGTATTGGTGTGCTGATTTGGGAGGGTTTGGTGC
This sequence comes from Ascaphus truei, assembly GCA_036426205.1. Lineage (NCBI taxonomy): Eukaryota > Metazoa > Chordata > Amphibia > Anura > Ascaphidae > Ascaphus > Ascaphus truei. Next base: position 69,793,232 of record CM071573.1, on the reverse strand, counting down.
TGATGTGGGGGTGCGGATGTGGGTGTGCCGATGGGGGAGGTGCAAAGGTGGCGATGTGTGGGTGCTGATGGTGTTGATGGGGGCTGGGAATGGTGGGGAGCCGAGAATGCCAGTGTGCTGGGGGGGCATGGGATACCGGTGTGCTGATGTGGTGGTGCTGGGGTGTGTGTGTGTATACATGTTTGTGTGTATACATTGTATGTGTGTGTGTGTATACATGTGTGTGTGTGTGTATGTGTACGTGTGTGTGTGTATACACGTGTGTGTGTGTATGTGTATACACGTGTGTGTGTATACACGTGTGTGTGTATACACGTGTGTGTGTATACACGTGTGTGTGTATACACGTATGTGTGTGTGTATACACGTGTGTGTATACACGTGTGTGTGTGTATACACGTGTGTGTGTATACACGTGTGTGTGTGTATACACGTGTGTGTATACACATGTGTGTGTGTATACATTGTGTGTATGTATATATTGTGTGTGTGTATACGTGTGTGTGTGTATACACGTGTGTATACATGTTTGTGTGTGTATACATGTTTGTGTGTATACATTGTATGTGTGTGTGTGTGTGTGTGTGTGTGTGTACATTTGTGTGTGTGTACACATGTTTGTGTGTGTATACACATGTGTGTGTATACACGTGTGTGTGTGTGTGTGTATACGTGTGTGTGTGTATACATGTGTGTGTGTGTGTATACATGTGTATGTGTGTATACATGTGTGTGTGTGTATACATGTGTGTGTATATACATGTGTGTGTATATACGTGTGTGTGTATACACGTGTGTGTGTACACATGTGTGTGTGTACACATGTGTGTGTATACACATGTGTGTGTATACACATGTGTGTGTATACACATGTGTGTGTATACATGTGTGTGTGTGTATACATTATGTGTATGTATACCTGTGTGTATACGTGTGTGAGTGTATACGTGTGTGTGTGTGTGTACATGTGTGTGTGTGTATGTCTCTATGTGTGTGTGTATGTCTCCATGTGTGTGTGTACGTGTACATGTGTGTGAGTATACGTGTACATGTGTGTGTGTGTACGTGTCTACGTGTACATGTGTGTGTGTGTACGTGTACATGTGTGTGTGTACGTGTCTACGTGTACATGTGTGTGTGTCTACGTGTACATGTGTGTGTGTCTACGTGTACGTGTGTGTGTCTACGTGCGTGTGTCTACGTGCGTGTGTGTACGTGTGTGTGTGTGTACGTGTGTGTCTACGTGTGTGTGTATGTGTGTGTGTGTCTACGTGTGTGTGTTTGTGTATACGTGTGTGTGTTTGTGTCTACGTGTGTGTGTTTGTGTATACGTGTGTGTGTGTGTATACGTGTGTGTGTATACACATGTGTGTGTTGTGACAGAAACCAGGGGATGGTAATAAATTCCGTATATAGGGCTCCCAGGATACTAGACAGTTTCTATCCTGTTTGGCCTGGGAGTGCAGCCTTATAATACATACACTCCATCCCACAGTTTGGCAAGCGCTGGAACTGAGGGATGAGAGATCCAGACCAGAGTTTGTCTGCTACCTGATTTCTGTCACCTCTCATGCTAATTAGGAATCAGGTATGAAAGACTGATTTCCTGTTTGCTCTGGTCTCCCCACAAGAGCCAGGAGGCTGGAAGGCTGCTGAACTACAGAGGGGAGAAGCCTCTTCCCCAAACAGGTTCAATCTTTCTGTTCATTTGTGTAAGACTGCAAAAGTACCGTGTTTTGATGTTGGAAGTGGAAAAGCCACGTCCAACCCTGAGTCAGGGATATCTAAGTTAAGTTATCGCTCAGGTGAGCAGCTTTTGTTTTGATCTGTTTTCTGTTGTATGCACTGTGGCAGTCTCAGTGCCTGGGACTGAATAAACCAGGCCCAGCCTGTTTAAAGGAACAGTACGTGACGCCTCCTCATTTAACCTACCCCAAAAGACCGTGTTCTAACCGTCCCGGACAAGCAGCGGAGCCCCGGAGTAAGCTGTTTGTCACATATGGTGGAGAATGCGGGCAGAACACTAAAAGGTCTGGGGGTTAAAGAACTTTAAAGGAAAAAAAAAAAAAAAAGTTTTTTTTCTCTCTCTCCAAACAAGATGGTGTGTGTGTGTGTGTGTGTCCCTGTGTGTGTGTGTGTGTGTCCCTGTGTGTGTGTTTGTGTCCCTGTGTGTCCTTTGGGCCGTCACTCCGCCTCAGGCCAATGAGAGGTGTGCGTGGGCGGCCCAAGGGACCAATGAGATTTCCCCTAGGGACACCGGACATCCAGCAGGCAGGCAGGCTGGCATGCATGCATGCAGGCAGGCATACAGTGCTTTCACTAATATAGTATAAGATATTGTATGAATGTTGAAATCAACTTACTGTTACAATATAGTAATTACCTACATTTCTATGCCAGTCTGGGGTTCCACTCCCTCCTCTTGACTGAGCCCCTCATTGAGACACCTGTGCTGAAGCAGGAATAAAAATCTGACCTGTGGATGGCCCTTGAGGACTGGAGTTGGCCACCTCTGATCTACTCAATCATACTTGTGAATCAGTGGTTATTGAAATTTAGTTTCTTTGTAGATTTTGCTCTTAAATATGAAGGGCGTGAACTGCTTTTTCCAGATGCTTTTGAAATCCAGATTCTTTGGAAACTTCGCATCTAGATATAACAGGGGTAAACTAGTTTAATTAGTTTTTGTCATAACTATTATATTGGAACAGTAGATTGCTTTCAACATTAATACGGTATTTTTAAATTCACTGGTATATGTTCTTTGTTACGTCTCCATTAAGAACATGAAATATGTAAAGCTGTATTTCTAACAGCTTCTCTGTGCTGGAGATTTAAATCTGATCATTAAGTCAAGGGTTCTCAACTTCAGTCTTCAAGACACCCCAACAGATCAGGTTTTCATGATATCCCTGCTCAGTCTTCTGAGCCATCTGTAGTGAAGCAGGGATATCCTGAAAACCTGACCTGTTGGGGGGAATTGAGGACTAGAGTTCAGAACCCCTGCATTAAGCCCTTCTCCAGAACGGAGAAGCAGCTTCGCAGCACACTGAATAGGGGGCCAGAGAACCCAAAACAGGGGGAATCAGAAGGCAGGCAAAGTTTTTTTTATTAATTGTGCATGGTTTCATAACTACACAATCACAGCCCAAAATATCTCTCTAGAAATTCAGATACATTAGAAGCTAATCATTTTCATCTTTACCTTTACAGTTTGTTCAACTGCCAAATATTGCAAGTAGTAGTATTTTTTCAAGCATTTAATAGAGTTAGCACTATGAATTGAACACTTAAGTACAAACATGTACGCTCTTAAGAAATAAGTTGCACATGTTTTTCCTGTTGTTCATCAACTCAAATTACTTTGCTTTACTTTTTACTGGATCGTTTATAAAAGTTGGGCTTCTGCAGTAATCAGTTGTAGTTTTTTAATGAATTCTGGACATTGTCATTTAAAAACATACACAGCGTATGAAATTAAAAGTGATTGTATGGCCTCTTGTTTTGGAAAATATATATTTTTATAGCTAATCATTTAACCTCGTTTGTGCCTGGTGGAACCACAAAGAGGGTTAAGCTTATGTTAAATACATTTATAACAGTGCTCAAAAACTCAAACAGTGAAATGAGCCTTCATACAAAATTCCTGGCAGGGTGCACCCAAATTACTGGCACTTGGAGAAAGACTTTCAGGTATCACATGTCTTACTGTCTTATTTGGATGTTGAAAGACCAATCTACAAACATTAGGAATTTTAATTTGAGGGCTCCAGTTTGGTCACGCAAGTAATGAATGTGCATCAATTCTCCATGCTAAAAATAGATTCTCCTGAGGATACCGTAACACGAATATACAAAAAAATTCGCATTTAAAAACATTAGTATTTATATACAGTACCTTGTACCAGGGATTAAAATGGCTGTCAGTTATAGCCTTCAAGTGCACAAAAACCAAAACAATATCACTAAATCACTCATTTTTAAGAGTTTTTGATAAAGGACTGAATGGAACAACACCCTAAATCAGGAGTGGCCAACTCCAGTCCTCAAGGGCCACCAACAGGTCAGGTTTTCAGGATATCCGTCCTTAAGCACAGGTGGCTCAGTCAACGAGTGAGCCACTGATTGAGCCACCTGTGCTGAAGCAGGGATTTCCTGATAACCTGGCCTGTTGGTGGCCCTTGAGGACTGGAGTTGGCCACTCCTGCTATAAATTGTATTGGGAGGGGTCGTGTGCCCTTAAAGTTGGTGTGCATACTATCGATAAGGGGGCAAATGGTGTCCGAATCTGCTCCTTTGTACAGTACAGTTAGAAAAGCTAGGTACAGAAGCAAAAATGAGAAATTATAAAACATATAACCCACATACAACAAAGTCATGAATTTCCCCTTTTAAGCGAAATTGATAATTATGGCAGAAGTATAGACCTCAACAGAAAAAATTCTACAATGGGATATTATCAACTGGATAATACTCTGCTGTCGAGTCGCCAGGCTTTCAGACACCTGCTGCTTCATGTTTCCCCATCTCTTAATACAAAGGGGCCTTTTATACGATCTGTGCAGATCTTTTGGGAGCATGGTACATACACATCACTGACCTATTCATTTTTTCATGCAGTACCATCTTAGTACCATGTTTGCTTTTTCAAGCTCTATGGGCCAGTACATAATGTGCATTATTCATGTTATGATGCAAATGCAATTATTTAAGGCATAATGACAAAGTCATTATGTATGAGACAACATGATGCAAAGCAAGTGTCTCAAAGGCCGTTTCAGAAATCCAGAACTGCATGACAAGAAGAAGAAATAACCAGATAAATTAGCCTTGTTAAACAAGCATTTTAAGGTGTAACACATCAGGTTTAACTTGTCGTTCTTCTTAGGTCTTTACTTATGAATCATTCAAACTTAATTGATTGAAAGTACTTTTTTTTTTTTAACTGCCTTTAGGTCTTTTTCATTCTAATCAAATACTTCACTGTTACAGCTTCCAGGTGTTTTACAGTTCAGAGATTAATATCAAATAATGTAAAATTGCCAGTTCTGAGTAACAAAAATTACAGCAACTTTAATCATTGTTACAAAAGTTGGTTATGATCCATAACACAAAGCAGCGCCTAATGTATATCCCATGGAATGTTTCAATGTGATTTTTCGGGGTTAGGTTTTTGGACGTACATTTGAAAAGCTATTAAAAATATGCTCATCAATGAAGCAAACCATATTAAAGTAAATGGAGCTTTTTGTCCCGAAGTCATGCAATAAACACTTTATATAACTAGGCCCGTAGTGTGCTCAAGGGATATCTGAAAATATCTGAATACAGCTGAACCCCGTTATAACACGGTGCTTGGGGTCCACATAATGGGACCACGTTATAACCGGGATAGCGTTAACCGGGATTGTGAAATGGCTGCCACAGACTTACCTGGCATCTGCAGCTCTCTCCTCTCCCTGCTTCCTCAAGCTGCGTCCACGTGCACAGCTTCCAATTTGACTTTCGAGCGCATTTTATATAATACACATTTAGGAATCGAACCCATGACCCTTCGTATGCTAGTAGCAATTCTCTAGCTGCTACACCACAGGGTTGGTGTGATGAATAGCATATGAAGGGTCATGGGTTCAATTCCTGCATGGTATGGTATAAATTATAAATGATTATTTTATATAATAATTCAGTCTGTTAAAAAAAAAAAAAGACAAAAGAAATTGAATAGCAAGGGGGTGATTGTTGTTTTAATGGAGACTGGGGCTTTAACCCTTTCACTGCCAGAGGGGACAGCGACTCGCTGGAATGGGCGAGAACAGCTCTTGATGCAGTAAAAAAAAAATGCAACGTTGATCAGCGCAGACTACTGCTTTAAAGGTTTGGGGACATTATCTATTACTTATAGTGGTCTGATTTATTTCAAGGGTCAATGAGCTCCATTTAACCTAATAAACATGCCACTGTACTTAGTGTTACTTTCATCCTGGAAGGGTCTCTTTCTTTAGTACCAAGTAGGACCAAAGTAAACAGTTGGCATTGATATTTTAAATGGGATAAATATTGTTGAGGTGATCAATGCTTTATTTCCTGAAAGTACATTATTTTTGTGTGTGTGTAAATTGTCCAAGTTTTCGTTTACAGCCATTGAGGTTGTTTGTCTTTTTTCTCAATCTCAGTGATAATGTAATTAGGTGTATACACAACCCCCTTGTGAGTAGACAGGCTGCACTTATAGTGACGGCGACCGTCGCATCAAAACAAATGCATTGTTGCCGTCGTCGGCACATATAGTGCACGCGACAGAGCGACCAAACATCTGGTAGTCACTGACATTTGATTTTTTTCGGTGACGGTGTTCCCTTTTGGCCAATCAGGAGCTTCTCCCTCCCTCTGCCTTCCCCCTCTATGACGTCGCTGGCCTTGTTTTTAAATGTAAGAATCGCAATGGCGACTGCGACGGGTGACGTCATCGGTCAAGTCGCCGTCACTATAAGCGTGGCCTTAGGAGCAGGGGAGGACACAACATTAAAGACAAACAAGAAAGAAGACAAATTAACTAAAACTATTGCCAACTCTCCGTTCACATTGTTTACACACATTCCCAACACACTAACTTTAAAAAAAAAAAAATCTTTCATTTTCAGCATTTTTTTTTTTTTACTCATCCTTTAGGTAGTCAATTAAATCTCATAGTCAACAGTCACAAATGCAGTTGCAGTCACAAAATAAAAGGGATGGTTGTTAAAAGTTATTCTTAGCACATAGGACAATGAAATGAAGCCTTTGCTACAAATACAGGTTTTCTTTGTTTTGCTTTGAAGAGTTCAGTCTACTCATAATTAAGGGAAATTAATACTAAATTATATAGGAATAGCCACAAATCCACAATAATGGTTTAATAAACAATATACAATATGAAACTGCAAAAGAAGATTTTTTTTCAAGCACATGTTCTAGAGCAGGGGAGCGCAATCTTTTTTTTTCCTTGCGCCCCCCTGCCGGCTGCCCCCTCTCTGCGCGCTATCCTCCCCTTACCTCGGCTCGGGTGTCTGGGCATCATGACATCACGTTGCTATGGCAACGTGACATGACCCCGCGACGTCAAATGGCGACGCGTCTAAGAAGCCGCCTGAGCCAAGGTAAGTGCAGTTTACAGAGGCCTTAGCCGCTTCCCCGGCATTTAATTTAAGTGCCTTTGGGAAGCGCGTGGGGCCTCTGTAAACCCTGCACCCCCCCACCCCCAGTTTGCGCACCCCTGTTCTAGAGGCTATTAGAATGGTTCCTTCTGCTGTGTATTGTGTCAACAATGATTCTAGCTTGAAAGTTTGAAAACACAGCAAGGACAAAGAGAAATCCATTAACTACAAGGACACAGGGAAGCCAGTTATTGACCCATTCTGTTGCATAGGGTCAAAGGTTGACCTACAACAAAGACAATTATCCCAATTAGGCAACCTTCCTTTTATATAGTATACCAATATGTGGATGTCAAATATTCTCCCAGCATTGTGAGCAACTATAGCAGCTGTTGTAATACCAGCTATTGGAAGAGTGAATTTCAAGAAATGGATAGAGCAATTCTGCAAAGACTCCACATAGCAAGAGAAACCCTTTAAAAAGTAAGTCCAAGGGGTATTCATACTGTGAGGCAGGGGTGCTCAACTCCAGTCCTCAAGTCTCCCAACAAGTCAGGTTTTCAGGATATCCCAACTTCAGCACAGGTGGCTCAATCAGTGACTCAGTCAAAGACCACCTGAGCTGAAGCAGGGATATCCTGAAAAACTGTTTTGGGGGGGAGGGGGGGGGGGGGGTCTGTTTCATAACAGAGAGCCACATTTTCCTAAGATTTGATCAACTTAAAGCTAAATATAATTGACCAAATTCTCACTTTTCTTTTGCCTTTCTTCAAATCAGACACTATAGCCAATCATAACTCAGAGACTTCCCACAGAAGTTAGACTGTAATCTCTTGGAGTCCAACGTATCGGCTTCTCTGCAGCTGGGCTTTACCTCACGGCTCATATATACGCCTGTCATGGAAATTGGTGCCGCTAATCATTGGACTACCTTACTTAATAGTTAGCAAGTCGATTTCCCAGATCTTCCTGACTTAGGCCTCGGGCATGGTCAGCGCTTAGGCGCGAAGCTGCTCAGCAGTGAGCCCCTGCAGCCGCAATGAGAGCGGCTTTAGCAGGTGCTTGCTTACGCTTCCGCAAGCGTGCGGAAGCGTAAGCCGTAGCAAAATTTTTAATTCAAGCGCTCAAGGGAGCGCAGGGCCGGTCACGTGAGCGGTTCGGCCAATGAGGGCGAACCAGCTCCGTGACGTCACAGGCCCCCCCCGACACGCCCCCGGACGACGTGCGGTCTAAGGCCAGGGAAAGCACCCGCTTTCCCTCAGCCTCAGCGCGCCTCTGCCCAGCTCCATCCACCCATGACGCATAGGACTGCAGCCGTGCTGAGGCGCACGGAGGCTGAGGAAAAGCGGGTGCTTTCCCTGGCCTTGGTCCGCGCGCCGTCGGGGGCGTGTTGGGGGGGGGGGGGGGGGCTGTGACGTCACGGAGCTGGTTCGCCCTCATTGGAGCGCTTGAAACTAAAATTTGTATAAGACCTATGCTTCCGCACACTTGCGGAAGCGTGCGCGAGCCCCTGCTAAAGCCGCTCTCATTGCGGCTGCAGGGGCTCACTGGTAAGTGAGAGCGCGCCTCAGCACGGGTCAGCGCTCATGCCCGAGGCCTTGAAGACCATACTTTATGGATACAGGGAAGTACACGCAATTACACTAGATGCTAATTTGTGCGAATTACAATTTAAATTACTCAATCTTGCCTTTTTGGTACCAAAACAACTAAATACATTTCCAACTGATACGGAAGCAGTCTACACAGACGCTACAATCGCCAACTGTCTATGGCAGCGCTCTCCCCACAGGCATTTAAATTAAATGGCGGGGAACCGTAAGAGGCCTCTATAATACACTTATCTTCCCTTCTGGTAACCGCGGGGTCACGTGATGACACGTTACCACGGCAATGTGACGTCACATGCCCCGTGCATCATTTGACGCCAGGGTCGAGCGGGGGGGGGGGGGGGGAGAGAGGTCGCTGAGGAGAGCAGGCAGGGATGCGCACAGGGAAATATTTGCGCACCCCTGGTCTATGGTACTGTATAAAGATCAGGAGATTCTGGAACAAAACTTAATTGTTTGAATAGGTTGTTACATCTAAGGTCTCGTCCATGCTGATGGCGCGTGTGCAACCGAGCGCCGTGACGTGGCACTCTCATGCAGCAGGGACGATTCCTGTCCTGTAGGTAAGCTCGATTCGGAACGTTTCGGGGGTGTGGCCATGACATCACGGAGCCAGTTTGCCCTCATTGGGCTAACCGCTCACGTGACCAGCCATCACGCGGCAAATACAAAATAATTTGTCTCCTCAAGCTGCTCTCCATGGAACGCTCACGGGCACACACTATAGATGATCACATTGACATAATGCGATTCATCTCGCAGCGCTCAAGCACGCACGCGCTCTCACCCTGGACGCGGCCTAAAACTACCGTCGGACTATAGGGCGTTGCTATTTGGGTGTGTGGAGGACCCAGACTGATACCCTGCCCAGACAGGCGGGGATGAACATGCTGGCTGCTCGCAAACCGATATTGGTAAATTGGCTAAAACTGTTTCCACCAAGTATCAAATCAATCAAATAGAATCCTTTCTTTTTCACATTATAATTACAGAAAAGTTTGGTAGACTTCCCGATATCTCTAACAGAGCTGGGAAATTTAACCCCAACTGGAAACCATATTTGAACAACTTCTCTCCAACGGTCATTAAAGAAGTCATGGCTCGGTTTAAATACCCTGAATGGGTGTCAGTTGCGTTATTGAGGGTAACTTGGCAAAAACAAATCTGTTATAGAGATGGAGGTTTGCTGGACTGGAGGGGTTGATGACAGGTTGATGGATATAAAGTGGTGATTAGAGTGTCGTTCCCCCCCATCACACACCCCGCCGGTTCCATTTTATTTGAATTGTTTGTTCTTTCCCTAAATGGAGAAGCGAAGGAGTCGAATTGTTTTCATGGAAAAGTTCTATACAATTTGGTTAGAAAAGAAAGTAGGGTTAAACATTTTTTTTTTTAAATGAGTTAACCAAGATATATTGAATTGTTGAATTTCTATTAATGAAGGAATGGTACTGTGACATTTATTCCGCATTTGGAATCAATATTGGCCATATATTTGTTTTATTTTCCCTTTTATGTGTGTTTACCTATAACATTGATGTGATATTACTGTGAATACGTGTAAACACCCGTTTTATATTATGTTCACTTGTCATAAAGAAATGTATCGCTCTCTCATTATAATTTAAACAGGGGGTCTCCGGAGCTGAACCGTGTTGATTTCAGCTCTGGGGACCTCCTGCTTCCCAAGATACTTATCTTCATAGGGGGTACCAGTAGCAGCCCAACTAGGATGTGTGTAGTTCTCGTAATGAAGGCTTATATGTCTCCTGTCACATAGGCCAGAAGGTAGTCATAATGTAATCTGGTGTGGCTTCTTATTGGCCTGCGTGACCGGACATTTAAACAGCGCCGAGTTACCGGCACCTCCTTTGGAGGTAAGTATCTCCGGAAGCAGGTGGTCCCGGAGCTGAAATGAATGAGGTTCTGCTCCAGAGACCCCCTGCTTCAATCCTATGTTAAAATAATAAAAAGGAGCAGTCCAAGCTATGCGTTTTTATTTTAAGACTGGATGACCGATAAATATATAGAAATCTGTTGCCAGCATGGACACGCTTACAACTTGATGCAATAATATAAATGTTTCTATGAGCAGATAACTAATAATGTCAATAAAGAAACTACTGTTTTATTGAGCAAGAAAACAATTTAGTTAGTTGACGGAAATAGCAATTAATGCTGAAAGAAAGTATAACACAACATGAATGGCTTTGGTATTTTGTGGGTATATTGGCATTCACAACAATGTCATACACAGTCTTAGAGGAGCTACCTTGGTGTGGTTACAGGCTTGAAATGTTTTGTGAGAAGAACAAACTGTTTGTTCTCTGATCGCAATGAACAAAATAATTTGTCATACTGGTTGTAGCATTGGGGCTTTTTTGTCTATTGTTGTATTCACAAGAATGTTGACTTAGTAATTATTACCACCTATAGAGCAGGAGTGGCCATCTCCAGTCCTCAAGAGCTACCAACAGGTCAGGTTTTCAAGATATCCCTGCTTCAGCACACAATACAGTCTTCAACTGAGCCACTGATTGAGCCACCTGTTCTGAAGCACGGATATCCTGAAAACCTGACTTATTGGTGGTCCGTGAGGACTGGAGTTGGCTACCCCTGTTCTAGAGTCATTTGTACAATCTCTACTTGTACTATTAATTTTCTTAGAAAAGCTGGACTGTTGATACTTTACAGTTTACACCGTATCACGCCCAAAACATACCACAACTAAATATTGAAGTACAGGTATCATAGGTCCAGTATTCACACCCCAGCTCCATATCATCCTGGGACTGTCCTGATTGTCAAAGTCTCCATTTCCCACAGAAATGCAACCGGTTTAGAACCTGAATATATAGAGTTTAAAAAATAACTCCGGAAGACTTTCATAGTTCAAAATAAAGTGAGACAATTGCACTACACAACACAACGGGCAGGTCTCGGGCTATGAAAACACACCAGCTAGGGTTATATCATACTGCTATGCTTCACTATCATGCATGTTTAAATTAACAATTAGAACTATTACATATGGTTGGTTATCTGTAACATTTACTATTTCGTCATTGTATGATGTAACAATGTAAAGTACTGTTCACGCCTTAACATAAATTCATGTAGATACAGGATACAATAATGGTTTGTTTTGCATTCCCCTTGGCAAAGGACATACTGTAGGTTACAACTGGGTTATCACTTGGAACACAGCTATCTCTACCACACTTAACTAGCAATTCATTGCTGCGATGATTTATTTTGAACACAGGCAGAAAGTATAATAAAATTAGAATATGTTGTGTTTATGATTTATGAATTATACATCGCATTTTCATTTTTGAACAATGACCAATTACATCAACAGCACGGCTGCTCACACCGATTTTAGAATTTTCAGTCTTCTAGAATTCTGTAAACATGCATTTACAGAACACAATGGTTTCCAGAAAAATCTACTGAAAACAATGGAAGAATTATTGGAACAAATGCAGCATAAATAGCCCGATTATTCAGACGACACATTTCAGTCCTCAATTTTCGGACTGGCTGCCAAAGAGCACTTTGAAAAAACAAAATACCAAAACCTGTTTCTTACATAATATTGTATTTCTAATTACGTTGTCACAATGTAAATATCAGTTGGTGTGATGTAAGACTGGCAATAACAACAGGGAAGGAAAGATGGAACTGTAAGAATAAAAAGAAGACTGGCTTGAGTTTGTTACACTGCAGTATCTATCTCCCTATTAGCTGTGTGCTTTACAAGACTGAAAGCTCTTTGTCGGCAGGAACTCCCGCTCTGTCCTAAAACATAATTATACTTTTTCTTTGTATGTTTTATTCAAATAAATCAGCAATCCCAGTTTGACATCTAGAAAAATATACTGTAACTTAATTTTAAAATGTATTTGTAATGTTAAAATGATGTACTGCCATTAAGTTAAATGAGTTAGTTACACGTAGACGTGGTAAAAGATTTCATATTTCCTACAGCATGTCCCCTGGCCCACCTGTGGTCCTTAAATCCTCCCCAAATACACCTCTGTTCGCCCTTTCCTGCTTTCAGGGTGTTTATACCACAAAAGGCTGATTGTTTTGATTACACATCTAGCATTGAGGGGACGGGCGGTATCAGCCACCACCCCCCACTTGTTTACCAGATTCTGGATCCTAAAATAATGTATCTGGCTCCTGTTTTTAATAATTTTGTCTAGTTTATACGGTGATCTCAAAATATATTGATAAACACAGCTAAGTTTGTAAGGTGGCTCTCGAAACGATTGTGAACAAGGACACCTGATCTAGAATCTCTTTGGGCTACTCTCACTATAATGTGGACGCGATTGTTGATCATTACCTACAGATGTAAGAAGACTTCCTGGTCCCAGCACCGCAGCTGAAGAAGCAAACGACCGCGGTGCTGGGAAAAGTGTCTGATGTGATCATGCTGTGGGTGTCCAGGGTCCATGCATCACACCCCCCGCAACACAAACAGTACAGTAAGTCTTGCTACATCTGTACTATACTTTTCCAATATCTATTGTAACAAAGGAGGGAGAGGGAGTAGGTAGTATCTATGATACCTTTTATTGTACCAACAAGTAGTTGATATGTTACAACATTTCTAACCTTTCAGGATTCTTCATTGGGTATGGCAGACCCTGAGAGGTTCGAAGCTTGTAACATAACTACTTGTGGTCCAATAAAAGGTATCATTCCACCTACTCCCACTCCCTACTTTGTTACTACATGGAAGAAAGGACCAACACAGCTACCCAACCTTCTTTGCTTTCTAATAACCAATGAGCGATACCGACTACCACACTTTAATAAGCAAACCACTTTATACTTACTGATTTATTTGCGGAGAGGGGTTGTTCCATAGAGACATCACCCAGCCCATTCTCTTGAATGGGCATTAAGATGTCTTCCGGCACCGCAAGGGGTCTTACGCATTAACACTGATTAGTAAACATGACCCTAACGCTACTTTACATTAGTCACTTCTAACCATGTAAAGGATATAAAATGTGCTTGTTACACAGATTTTCTTTAATGCAAAACACAATGAATCATTGATACAATGGGTAGTAGCTGGGTTCCAAAATCCCCGTTTCTAAGATACCCAACAAATATTCAATTTATATACTAACAAAGTGCATTTACATGTACTAGCAAATCAACTTTATTTCAACAAGCTGGCATGGTTTAGACAGCTTTAGAAAATCAATAGAAAACTGAAGGCCCCACACGGGCGTGTTTTTAGAAATACTACTCTGAATGGGCACTAGTTACTTCTGACCCTTGAAATTAGATGTATTGAAACAGTCAGAATGTGTAAATTAGGTCTAATTAGGCATTTCCCAAAATGATCTTAGGAATTCAATGTTGTTCCACTAAAGTGCTACTCACTCAGATTTTTAATAGTACTGGTGCCCATAAGACTTATTCTGATCAAATCTATTGCAGTTTATTTATGTAACAACTCTTACAATCCATGCTCAGTCAACATCGATTGTGTCATGCTCAGAGTCTATAATTAACAATCAGAAAATCAGTGGGTTATTGTCTGATTATATCATAAACAGAACAAGCCATGGTTAATTAAAAGCTGTTTTTGTTGCCTGGTGACAGGGTTATTATAGCGTTTTGTATACTTCAGGAGATCATACTATATCAAGCAGGAACTACAGAACAAAAAGGTGTGTGAAGAGATACCGTTCGCAAAAAGGGTGATAGGAAGACAGATTTATAATGATAATTGTAATTATGGGTACAAAACTGTACGTTGTTTATTGCCAGAGGGTCCTGCAACACACGGAGTGAACTCGGAATTGGCAATGGGGGTGAACAGTTATTACCCCTTTGCAAGTGCCAAAATAGTCCTTTGAGTCTGTATTCTCTAAACCAGGGGTGACCAACTCCATTCAACAACTGAGTCTCTGATTGAACCACCTATGCTCAAGCAGGGATATCCTGAAAACCTGACCTGTTGGTGGCCCTTGCGGACTGGGGTTGGCCACACTTGCTCTAAACCAATGTACATTTTAGAAGGCTGGAAGTACAGAGCTGTCTTTGTATTGCAGCATGTTCTGTGTTAGGAGGCAATCTTAAAAGACACAGAGAAAGAACCTACATTTCTGCTCCAGCAACTGCTCTGCTGACTTGCTATCTGTCATCATAGAAAATCATCACCCTAATGTCAACAAAGAGAAGAATTTATTTTAGCGCCGATTTCAAAACCCTTCAATGGCACAAAACTACAAGCGGTCCTCGATTATCCGCTACAATCTGTCCCGCAAACCAGTCGGATAGCGGATCCAAAGTTAATCTGTGAGCGTCGGATAATCAGTTCGACGGATAACAGACCAACGGATAGCAAGGACCCCCTGTAGAGCTAAAAAAAAAATAGTGCGTTTCAGATTCAGAGGCCTTCGATAAAATTCTGCAATAAAAAATGGTTTACAAAAAATAAAAACCACGTCTTAAAAATGACAGATTTGTTTGACCAATATACTGTAACATGTTGTAAACCATCACGAGAGACATTGCAGCAGATTGGAGCTATAATAAAATATTTAGCATGCACAGTGCACGTTATTACGTCAAAACTAGATTTCAGTACATTGTCCAGCAGTTAAAAATTGTTAGTTTATAATTGCTTTTCACTTAACTCCTTCACTGCCAGAAGGGCCAGTAAAACATTGAATTGCAGTGAAAGGGTTAACAGAGGCTCCAAGCATTTAAACAAAGTCTTCATATGACAAAACATGCAGAAACAGCGGGCCCACTTAAAGAGATAAGTCACTAGAGCTGCAAAAGAGTGAAAGTACACAGTAATTAAACAGGTCTCATGTCATTAAAATAATAATACTTAAATTATGATTATCATAGCCTTTCAATTAAAGATCCAGTAGTCTTTGAGCAGCACAACCAAAACAATATACAGTAGTACTTACTTCATGGAGGACCTTACCAGTGGGGAATCATAATGTCCATGTTTCCCCCCCCCCCCCCCCCCCCACTTTTTTTTTCCCTATTTGTATGTGTAGCCAGGTCACCTGATGGCTACTATTCTCCCTGGACTGGCAGTAAGTCCTGGTACAATCAGGTTGCCAGTAGTTGATATGAGGTTTTCCCCCTCCGAGTAGCTGCACTTGAGTGACAGCAGGAGGTGGCGACATCCGGCCTGGGCATGACCAATCGTGAGACAGACATGGTGCCCTCCTCCTGGCTGTACTTAAGGGCAGTGCCGTCCCAAATTCAGGAGTGCCTCTACCCACTTGAGAGGGGCAGGTCACACAGCCAAGAGCCTGACTATTGGGCATACTCTGGTCCTCTTCCCTCTGGGGGAAGAGTGAGTGTGTACCATACCTCTGCTAGAGGGGCGGGGAAGAGCTGGGACTGCTGATGGTGCCCCTGGCCTGTAGTGAAGGTCCAGGGACCATCCTTCAGGGGTAGCTGAGACACTGCATCGGGCAGAACTCTGCCTTGTTACTGTGCTGTACAGCGAGGACAATAAACCAGTCCATTGCACTTCTATATTTATAGTAACTGGGAATTCCGTGTGTGTGCGCGCGTGTGTGCCAGTCAGTGTGTGTGTGTGTGTGTGTGTCAGTCAGTCAGTGTGTGTGTTGTTGTTATACGTGTTGTGTCAGTCATTGGTGGTGTGTGTGTGTGTGTCAGTCAGTCAGTTGTGTGTTGTTGTCAGTGTGGTCAGTCGTGGGGTGGGTGTGTGATCGCAGCAAGTGTTTGTTTTTTTTCGTGGTGTGTGGTGTTCCAGTCAGTGTTGTGTGGCCAGTAGTGTTTTGTTGTTGTTTGTGTTTCGCGTGGTGTGTGTGTTGTGTTAGTGTGTGTGTAGTGTGTGTGTGTGTGTGTGCTTGTGTGTGTGTCTGTGTGTGTGTGTGTGTGTGTGTGTTTGTCAGTCATGTGTTGTGTGTGCCAGCATTGTGTGTGTGTGTGTGTGTGTGTGTGGTGGCCTTCATGTTGTGTGTAGTGTGTTGTGTGTTGGTGATGTGGTGTGTGTGTGTGTGTGTGGTGTGTGTGTTGTGTGTGTGTGTGTGTGTGGTGTGTGGTCAGTGTTTGTGTGTGTGTGTGTGTGTCAGTGTGTGTGTGTGTGTCATCAGTGTGGGTGTCGTGTGTGTGTGTGGTGTCAGTGTGGTTGTGTGTGTCAGTCAGTGTGTGTTTGTGTGTAGTGTGTGTGTTGTGTCAGTTGTGGTGTTGTGTGGTGTGTGGTGTCGTTGTGTGTTTTGTGGTGTGTTGTGTTTTGTGTGTCAGTGTGTGTGCCAGTCAGTCAGTGTGTTTGTGTGTGTGCCAGTCAGTCTATGTGTTGTGTGTGCCAGTCGTTAGTGTGTTGTGTGTGCCAGTACAGTTATTGTGTTGGTGGTGCAGTCGGTAGTGTGTGTGTGTGTCAGTCAGTGTGCGTCAGTCAGTGTGTGTCAGTCAGTGTGCGTCAGTCAGTCAGTGTGTGTGAGTGTGTGTCAGTCAGTGTGTGTGAGTGTGTGCCAGTCAGTCAGTGTGTGTGTGTGTGTGCATCAGTGTGTGCGTCTGTCTCTCTGTCTGCGTCTCTCTGTCTGCGTCTCTCTGTCTGCGTCTCTCTGTCTGCGTCTCTGTCTGCGTCTCTCTGCTCTGTGTGCTGTCTGTCGTTGTGTCGTCTGTCTGTGTAGCGTCGGTCGTTGTGCGTCTGTCTGTGTGCGTCTGTCTGTGGTGCTTCTTCTGTGCTCTGTCGTGTGCGTGTCTGTGGCGTCTGTCTGTGTGCGTCTGTCTGGTGCGTGTCTGTCATGTTATTGTGTGTGTGTGTGTGTGTGTGTTGTTGTGTGTGTGTGTCCAGTCGTGTGTAATGTATGGTTGTGTCTCATGTGTGTGTGTGTGTGTCTGAGTCAGTGTGTGTGTGTGTGTGTTGTGGTCAGTTCATTGTGTGTGTGTCAGTCAGTGTGTGTGTGTGTGTCAGTGTGTGTGTTTTGTTGTGCGTGGGTGTGTTTGTGTGTCAGTGTGTTTGCCCAGTCAGTCAGTGTGTTTGTGTGTGTGCCAGTCAGTCAGTGTGTGTGTGTGTTCCAGTCAGTTAGTGTGTGGGTGTGCCAGTCAGTTAGTGTGTGTGTGTGCCAGTCAGTTAGTGTGTGGGTGTGTCAGTCATGTGCGTCAGTCAGTGTGTGTCATCATGTGCGTCAGTCAGTCAGTGTGTGTGATGTGTGTGTCAGTCAGTGTGTGTGATGTTTCCCAGTCATCAGTGTGTGTGTTTGTGTGTGCATCAGTGTGTGCGTCTGTCTCTCTGTCTGCGTCTCTCTGTCTGCGTCTCTCTGTCTGCGTCTCTCTAGTCTGCGTCTGCTCGGCTGTCTGCGTCTCTCTGTGTGCGTCGTGTCTGTGTGCGTCTGTACTCGGTGTGCGTCTGTCTGTGTGCGTCTGTCTGTGTGCGTCTGTCTGTGTGCGTCTGTCTGTGTGCGTCTGTCTGTGCGTGTCTGTCAGTGTTATTGTGTGTGTGTGTGTGTGTGTGTGTGTGTCAGTCAGTGTGTCAATGTATGCGTGTGTGTCTGTCAGTGTGTGTGTGTGTGTGTGTCAGTGAGTCAGTGTGTGTGTGTGTGTGTGTGTGTCAGTCAGTGTGTGTGTCAGTCAGTGTGTGTGTGTGTGTCAGTGAGACAGTGTGTGTGTGTCAGTGTGTCAGTCAGTGTGTGTGTCATTCAGTGTGTGTCCCCATGTCGCAGGCTGCAGATCAATGACAGGTGTCGGTGTTGCCGAGCAGATCTCAGCCAATAGCAGTGAGGCGGGCAGGCTCTGCTGCTCGGTGAGGTGCACAGAGCGCTGTGTGTCAGTGTGAGTTACAGAACAGGGACACAGACCCCACAGACCAACACCGACCCCAGCACAGCCTCTCACCTCAGCTCCGACACCGTGCGGGGGGCTCCCGCTGCAGCTCACCTGTACCACGGCCTCTGCTCGACCCGGCACTCACTGCCCTGCTCTCCATGTCAGGTACTGTCTGGTCTTCTACCTCTGTACCTCCCCCCTTCCTATCACCCTGCACCTCTCTCTCTCCTCACTCCCCCTGTATCACTCCATCAGCCTGCTTTACCTACCACTCTATCCCTACTCCTCTCAACTTCTACACCGCGTGACTCCTCCCACCCCCCACCACCAAAGCGCCCGGTCCTCCAGTCACCGTTGTGGAAACAAGCGCCTCCACACACGCGCGGCATTCCCCGCTCCCACTGATTAGTACCGGCACCTGTATCTCCTCGGGCTGCGGTCTGGCACCGGGTCTCCGAGCCGTGGCGTCCGGTGTGGGGGAGCGTTAGGAGTGGCGGCGGCGGTTAAAGTTTGAGGGGGAGCGGCGCCGCATGTCAGCGGGTGGGGGAAGCTGCGCTTGTTAGGAGCTGTGGCGGCGGCGAGTAAATGTTGAGCGGGTGGGGCGGGGAGCGTGTAAGCGGCTGTGTGGGGGTAACAACGGCGGGTAGGAGCGGCGCCGGCGGCCCGGCCTCAACTGCCAGCACTTTGACGTCACATCCATTTCATTTTCTGTCCCCACAATCCATTTTTGTCCCATTACGAATGAGGTGCCACTAAAGAAGTTTCACTTCAAAAATGGAAGGTGCAAAAAAATGAAAGGTAAGTAGAGGGGGGCAATGTTTCGGGGATAAACCCCTTCTTCTGGCCCATTCCCTATGATCTGTAAGACCACAGGTACTTCCCTCTCCCTTAATCCTAGCCTCCAAAAAAATACACAAAGAGAGGAACAGACAAACAGCAAGCTAACTAGGGGATATGCCCATGTGTCCACGAATTGATAAATGGACGAGTCGGGCTACCAGAAATGAGGAGCAAGTCCTATATAGGGCTTATGGCCAAATAGTCAGTATAAATAAATCCCTCAAGGCTACAAAGTAACCAGCTCACAATTAGATTAAACAACCAGACTGATGCTGTCAGATGCGACGAGTCTGCTACATGTTCACCTCCACCGGCGGAGTATTTAAACCCATTGCTACCGCATCCGGTAGACACTTTCTCTTTCCCCAATGAGGAAGTGTTGGCAATCCTGGGTGTGAACAGCCTGTATACCTCAATTCCTCATACTGAAGGGGTTCAGGCGGTGCAGTCCGCTCTTAATCTCAGGAGGCTGTTCACACCTAGGGAACGTATGTTCATAGTGAATCTGCATAATATTATTCTTTGTAAAAATTATTTCATGTTTGAGGACAATTTCTACATCCAGTGTCAAGGTACGGATATGGGGTCTAATGTGGCACCCACATACGCCAACATCTACATGAATTGTTTTGAGGATCAGTTTGTCTATTACCATCCATCCTTCTTGACATGTGGGCGTATGTGGGTGAGATACATTAACGACATTTTCCTTGTATGGGCTGGTACTGAGGATCATCTCTCAGCATTCAAAAGAGATCTCAATTAATTTTTACCAACAATTGGCTTTACAAATATTATCAGTAAAGCATCTATTAATTTCCTAGATACTACGATACGGATTGTTGATAGGAAATGGACCTCGGATATTTACACTAAGTCCACAGACAAGAACAATTTGCTACACTTCACCAGTTTTCACCCACCAGGTTCCATTAAGGGCTACCATTTAGTCAGTTCCTCAGGGCGAGGAGGATCTTTAGCACCCCTGAGTCAGTACCTGCTAGTCTAGATCACATGCAAAGGAAGTTTGAGGGCAGGGGTTATCCAGTTCCACTCCTCAGGGAACAATGTACTAAAGCTGAAATCCCTGGTAAGAACGCCCTTTTACAGAAGGGATCCCACACCACTGGAAATTAAAAAAAAAAAAAAAAAGGCTTCTCTATTCCTTTTTGTGTCCACATACAGTACCTGGAGTGGACGTATTATAGTGCCGGCGACGGCGGGGCAAAACAAATGCATTGCCGCCGTCGCGTGCGCTTACAGAAAGAGCGACGCGATGGATTGGTCACGATCGCTGGAAGTCATCTCTATTTGATTTTCCAGCAACCGTCGCGTTGCCGTCACTATAAGCATAGCCTTAGAAACATCATTCTCCGCCATTGGCACTTACTAAATACTGATGTCGCATTAGCACCAATATTCTGCCAAACCACTTTTCTCTTACAAAAGAGGTAAAAGCATAAGAGATCACCTCATTAGGTGGAACTATCACTAGATAATAAACTGGATTTTAGGTGAAACTATCACTAAGCAAACATTCCACGAGTTGGTTGCTGCAGATGTTGTAGCTGTGCACAGTGTACTAGTACTAGTATACAGGAAGGAGACACTTTTGCCCACCCTATGACAGGCAAGAGGTTTCAAATCAAGAACTTTTACACTTGTTTGTCACATAATGTCATTTATCTCATTACGTGCCCCTGTGGTATGGGATATGTGGGGGAGACCACCCAATGTATTAAGGATCGGAGTAAAAACAAGGCTGCTATTCGGGGGGGGGGGTGATGAGGAAGCTCTGGTGGAACACCACTTCACACGAGCTGGCACACAGTGAGCCAACTGCGGGTCCAAATCAATGATGGAGTGGAAAAGAGACGCAGGGGTGGGAACATGACCACGTTCCTATTACAGAAGGAGGCCAGATGAATCAAAAAATTGGGCACTATGATCCCTGATGGGATCAACAAAGAATTAGATCTCAGTTGCTTTTAAGTTGGTGCCTGACTCTATTGTATCCTGTGTTTGGACTATAGAGATGTTGCATGTGGTACTTTTTAACTTTGTCGCATATACCTCCAATATAATAATATCATGCCCTTACTCTTTCCACAGACCTGCCATATCATCATGTTGGGCCGTTGTCCATGGTTCCTGAAGTGTGTGCCCTTGTCATCCTCTCGGCTTGTCGCATCATCGTTAATGATCTGTCCTCCTATACTTTGGTCTCTCCTCACCTCTACCCTGCTAGTATCCAGACAAGTGTTGGGTTCAGTATGTGTCTTCTCTATAGATATGCAGGTTTCCACAGTGATGACCACTAATATGAGTACTACACAGTTTGCAGTTTTTCTAGCATTAGGATGTTTTTTCACGTTGATAGTATTCCCCTAAGGTTTGTTTCTTTAATCTGGGTTATGGCAATTTAGGCTTTATGACATCTCTCTTTTTGTGTCTAACTGATGATCTCTTTGTGCTTATTTTACATATACAATGCATCTCATCTCGGCTGGATTATGTATATGGAGCAACTTAATCTACTGCTCCGGTCGTTACAGAGGGTCAGCCAATGGTGACAGTCTCATCCTGGCACTTGTCGACGTCATGAAATAGAGCGGCTTCTATCTGAATCACAGAAGCTGTTTCCCAGCCATTCTTTGGATCATCATGCTTGACCAATATGAAGCAGACTTGGGCTGCATCCATGGTAATTTCAGCCGGGCGGAGGGCGTGTCTAGGGGCGTTTGACATTGGGCGAACCGCTCAAGTGACCGGCCTGTCGCGCCAAGAAATCAGCTTCAGCCGATTTCTTGCGCAACGCACGCCCCCTCCCGCACACGCGCCTGCACGCTGCATACACTGCCTTTAGACAGTCTCTTCGCTCAGCGTCCGCGTGGTCTGCCATACCATGGACGCAGCCTTAACGAACCATGGCCACGCCCCCCGACGCGGCAGCTAAGGGTTGTTTATGTCTTTGGAGCACCTCAAATTAACTGCTCCGGTTTACAGAGGATCAGCCAATGGAGGCAGTCTCATCTGAGCACTCGGTGAAGCATGTTCAGCCAATAGAAAGCAGACTTGACAGACTCTGGCCACGCCCCCTGGTGTTGCGGACGTGGTAGCAATGGGTTTAAATACTCCGCCTCTTGAGGTAAACATGTAATAGACTCATCGCAGCTGACAGCATCAGTCCAGTGGTTTCATCTAATCGTGAGCTGGTTACTTTGTAGCCTTGAGTGATTTCTTTATACTGACTGTTTGGCCATAAACCCTGTATAGGACTTACTCATTTCTGGTAGCCCGACTCGTGCATTTATCAATTCGTGGACACTTGGGCATATCCCCAAGTTAGTTTGCCGTTTGTCTGTTCCTCTCTTTTGTGTATTTTTTGGAGGCTAGGATTAAGGGAGAGGGAAGTACCTGTGGTCTTACAGATCATAGGGAATGGGCCAGAAGAAGGGGTTTATCCCTGAAACGTTGCCCCCCTCTACTTAACTTTCATTTTTTGCACCCTCCATTTTTTCTTATCTTTATCCCCCACCCCCCTCCTCCCCGCCCTACTTTTGTTTGTTTTCCCTCCCCTTGTTTACCCCATTCCTTATCCTCCATTGCACTCCTTCCCCCTAAGGTGTCAGCTAACACCTGGAGTAATTATTACCTCCCTTTTCACTTTGACTCCCACATCCCCCATTTTGTACATTCTCATGTTATGATACATTTTCATATTAAATCTCCTTATTTGCTCATCATCTGATCATTCCATTATTGAGTGCTGGGAACTACTTGTTTGCTAGTGTTATTTGGGAGGGTGGAGAGACCCCCCTCCCCTTATTCCCATTGCTCCACTCATGCACATTCTATTTCTTCTGATTTTTGGCTATTGGGTGCTGTCTACTCCCTATATCTTTTTAATGTACAGTTTAATACTACATTCTTACCTAAGCTTGCAATCGTTTGGGGCTCCTGTTAAAATTACTGTTTGAACGCCCAACATATTAGCCACCTTTCAGTTTCAAATCAATCCTTCAGTCAGTATAACTCAGCAGCTACAATGTATCCTGATATTACTATGGTAGCATTATCTCGTTACAATTTACAGCTCAAACGGCTGGAAACATTGGCAACAAATGATCAGAAACAGGAAAGTGTTACAAAGAGCTTGCACTGCTGATGTGTGCTAAAACCTGGCAACTGAAATCAAAGGAAGCTCAGTATATTAAAACTCATTCAAAATAGCATGGTGTTGAAGTTAAAAAAAATTTTTTATAGTAACTAATACTACAGTACTGATTTATTACTAAAAAAAAAAAAAAGCATAAGCTTCCCGTTTTGTCGCTTTAAAGAAGGTATTAGAAGATTTACAATGGGTGACTTTTTTTTTAGGAGCGGCCACAAAAATATTTAAAAATGGTATCTCTCTTTTTCAGTGTATGTTAATGATAATAAAATTAACTTGGGTATTAAATATCTAATTTTTAACAATTGAAGCAGCAAAACATGTAGTTGTCTGAGATTTTATATTTTTTTAATAAAGGATTGAAGCAGGGGGTCTCCAGAGCTGAACTGCGTTAATTTCAGCTGCAGGGACCCCCTGCTTCCATGGATACTTACCTCTGTACGGGGTACCGCTATCTGAAGCCAGGGAACTTGTGCACCTAACGCAATAGTGGCGTTTAAATGCCCCCCTCCCCCTCCCCCCGTTACACGAGCCAATAAGAATAAGTGACATCATCCCTTGCGGCTTCCTATTTGCTCACATGACCTGGACATTTAAACTCCACAGACATAACGACATCACCTACGGAAATGTGCATCTCTGGAAGCAAGGGGTCCCCGGAGCTGAAATTAATGTAGTTCAGCTCTGGAGACGCTCTGCTACAATCTTGTAATAAAAAAAATGTGCGACAAAAATCGCACACAGTGTTACATGTTTTGCTGCTTTAAGTGGTATGGTAGCTTTGCAACTACAGATAAAAGAACGAAGAAAGAACCGCCAAAGCAACGTAACCCTCCACTGGTGGGTGCAACACGGATAAAGCATTAAAGCACAGCCTTGAACTGCTCAACCGTGGCAGAACACAGCTCCCACAAAGATTAACGGAGATGGTACAAAACGGTACCTCTACCTAGTGAGTTGTAAGATTCTCGCACAGTAGAATGGGTGGATGTGACCTCATTTCTTCACATCGTTGTCTAGACAGCTGCGACCACGTTTGATTATTTGCCAAATGGAATAACAGAGGAGTGTGCAGGAAACAGGATGATGGTTTAATTAAACAAGATAGGTGTTCCTGACAAGGTGAGCTGAAAACAGGATGTAGAGGACAGCACACACAAAAATATGTTTTTAGGCCAGTTAAAAGCAGGGGAATTAATGCCACAAAAGCAGGTGACACAAGGTAAACGGCCCTTTTGTTGCCAGAGTTCTTGCATTGACCTGGTTTTTGTTTAATCTCTTTCATTTTCTATCTAAATGTAGATTTTGACAAATTGATCACACATCGGACACTAACTTTTATATGGTTGTGCATGGTCTTATAATTACCATATATCTCTAAATAACGATCGATTACCCATTACCAATTTTTAAAATGTTGATGCACTGAATGTGTTCAACACCAGCTTTTAAGGCTGTGATTATAACTAGAATCACGTGACTGAAAAACAAAGTGCATTGATTAAATAAAAGCTTACATACCTATCGTGACGCTGCGCTGAACTGTAAAGTGGCAGACTGGTTAGCAGACTTCCAAAATTGTTCTGTTTTTTTTTTTTTGCGTCACGTGAGCGGTTCAGCCAATGAGGGCGAACCGCTCACGGCCACGCCTGCACCACGCCTCCTCCAGCTGCCTCCTGACTACAGTACAAGTTGCCGCTTTGCCAGATCGCAGAGGTGACATCACCGTATAGCACTGCCGCTCGTGTGTAATAGTAGCCTTATGAGGGGGGAAACTATTTTTCTATGCGCTACTGCCTACAGGACAATTTAAGATTCACTATAAAAAATACAAAAAAACAGGTATATTCAGAAATTGTCAGGTGCACTTGTCATTTTGTTATTAAAGTTTCACATTGTGAACTATAAACCGAGAAAAGACAGCAGAAAAGGTAGAAGCTGTGTCAAACGCCTCCATGAAATAATTTAAATGACTGATCCTATAGGGCCTATCTGGAGCACCCAGTATACCTTAAACACCTTAGAGACCATTACTGTAGGGAGAAACTGTTGTTGACATATTGTCCATGGATTAGGGTTAATAGGAGTAACATTTTCTCTATGGAGGAATGTCTGAAAGTGTATAGGAGGTACTCAATAATAGTAATTGCATGCTTGTGTGGATAGTGTGAGGATCCGCCATCCGCGCCCCTCGCGGCGCGTGCTCCACTCACCTACACCCACGATCAGGTGACCCTGCATCTTCTGCCTCCTGCAGTACATCTCGCGGACCAGCGAATGCTAGCGTTCCTTCTAGGGGCGCGCGCAGACCACACTCGGCACTAAATGCCGTTCCTGCTGGTCCCGCCTCCAGGCTTCGCTCGCGCAGTGACGTCAACATCGCCCAGAACTCACCCGCTATGCGCGGCACTCACTCCTCTGTGTAATGGGATACACCTGTGCTGTTTCCAGCAGCCAATCACAGTCCAGCTTACTCAGGAGTATGCATCCGCTTCATTGGACTATCTTCCCTATATACGCTCAGCCTGCCCTATGGCACATCGGCTGAACATAACCATGTGTATGTGTGCTGTGTTCACTACAGTCCTGCCTGCTGTCTGTGTCTTACCTTGTCCAGTGTTCCTGACCCTGCTTGCTTTTGGATTCTGTACTTCTCCACTCCTGACCCGGGTTACCAATGACGATCCGCACCTCTCCAATCCCGACCTTGGCTAAGTACCTGCAACTATCCATACCTCTCCAATCCAGAACTCGGCAAGTATCATTGACTATCCTGACTTCTCCTACCCGGCTACCTCGACCAATCTACAAACCCAGACACGCCCATGCGGCTGTGGGTTGGTGTTCATCTGATCCCCACCTCGGCCTCGCAGTCACGCCTTGTTTGTGGTGAGCACACCGTTACAGATAGACCCTTATGTTCCTTAATTAAATAACATTATGTCATGAAGTCTACAAAGCAAAAATCCTTGCCACAAAAATAAGCTGAAACATGGGGCTATTTTGTGGTTGCACAGCTATACCAAATGAATTGTTGCTTATTCGTGTTACCAACCAAACATGTAGTACAGGAGTGATAAACTCCAGTGCTCAAGGGCCACCAAAAGGTCAGGTTTTCAGGATATCCCTGCTTAACACAGGTGGCTCAATCATTGAATTGCGTTGGCCAACCCTGGTTAGACAATAGGGACTCAAAGGACTATTTTGGCACTTGCAAATGACAAATAACTGCTCACCACCATTGCCTATTCCGAATTCACTCCGTGTTGCAGGACCCTCTGTCTATATACAACGTACAGTTTTGTACCCAGAACTACAATTTATAATTAATCATTATAAATCTATAGATCTCTGTTGTCCTATCAGTTTTTTTGCGAACGGTATCTCTTCACACACCTTTTAGTTCTGTAGTTCATGCTTGATATAGTATGATCTCCTGAAGTATACAAACCGCTATAATAACACTGTCACCAGGCAACAAAAACGGTCTTCGACTGAGCCAATGATTGAGCCACCTGTGCTGAAGCAGGGATATCCTTAGAAACCTGACCTGTTGGTGGCCCCTAATGTACTAAATTTCCTGAACTAGTTAAATACACCCACAATTCAACACAAAACAAGATGTTCCTTTATCTTCTGTTATGCAAGTGTGTTGTGTGTACAATGAAGGGGAGGGGGGGAAGTGTGTGTGCGCCAAGCATGCGCATTTTAAGTGAAATTCGTCTTTTGTACCTGTTTTGTCACAGAAATTGTACTTGTGATGGTGCTGTTTTTTTATTAAAAATCAAAACACAATTTCAGTGACAAAACACAAAGAAGTTTCACTTAGAACGTGCGTGCCCTGCACACACCCCGTTTTAGCTATTTGCACTTCTATATTTATACGAACTGTGAATTCATTGCAGGTGGGCGCGACTGACTGGGCGGGTGACTCTGTATAGAGGGGGTCCACCTGTGCAGCAGAGATTGGAAGGGGTCCATGTGGCTGATTCTGGGTTCACATGCGCGTGGTGCTGGGCAGGCCTGCACGCGCGAGCTGCGCATGGTGCCACGCACACGGCAACGGCCGTGCCTGCTTTATTGCGAATGTGGGGAGGCGACCATTGGGTTCTGAGCATTCGCGCCGTGGCTCACAACCTGTTCTTCTGCGCATGCGTATAGTGTTAAACTCGGTGCGGCCTGGACTGGTCTTTTTTGTGCATGCGTGAGCAGCACTCGCGACGGGCTCGCGACGATTAGGAACGTGACATCACCCGTGTTACGGTTTTTCACAAGGTAAGGATTTTTTCCCATGAAAACGCTGTAGGTGCCAGCAAAGAAGTTTGACTTAAAAAAAAAAAAACACACTCATGGTATCACATTCTGTAAAGAAATAAACCCAGAATATTATAAACACAATTTTTCCAAAGGTTTATAAATCACATGATGATTTTCCAAATAGGGAAAGATTTCTAGAACCAAGCTGCATCTTGGTTAGCTAGAGAAATCAAAAGCAACAAAAAATTAGCATATCAAGGCAAAGATCTTTGTTTTTGTGACTACTGTACTTACAACCACCCCCATTAATCTTATATTCTGACTAGATCGCACTGCTTCCCGATTTGTGATAAAGATTATTCTGCTGCGGAAACAGCCTAAATAAAGGCAGCTTCTGAGAGCTGTGGCCCAGGACTGCAGTCCCTGAGGGTGAAGGAACTGACAGCAATGCTAATGATTACACTGATATCCCGGGAGCTGCCAGAGAGACAGCTTTCTCCCCGAAATAAGCAGCACTGCAAACGGACATGGCTGCACCCGATGATTTTTCTCCACCATTGGGAAATGTTACAGTTTTTCGCTTTACAGTCTGTGGAAATCGTTTTTGTAAAAAAGACAAGACATGGAAGAGATCAGTTCATTTTTCTAAATGTAATGTGTGTATACTGTATGTGTGTGTATGTGTGTGTATATGTGTGTATGTGTGTGTGTGTGTATGTGTGTGTGTGTATGTGTGTGTATGTGTGTATACATAGATATAATTTACTAGTTAGATGCATCAAAAGAAGTTAAAATCTTCATAGAAAATGGTATCTTCATCGCTCCATTATAAAGCATAAATGCAGCATCAACTACAGGGATCTCTATTGAAAGTATTATCAGCATCACACACAGCAACTAGCTATCAGTGCCCAAAATAGTAAGCCAAATAGCAAGCGGTTTCTGTGCTCCCCTCCTCTTTTATTAACCATAAACCTTCTGAATATGGGAGTCTGATACTGTACTTCAAAATCCACACACAAGCATAGCTAGGCTTTCATCCCAACGTCAGCAGCTGAAGTTAGATAAGACATACCGCCACCCTTTGCAGTAACTGGGTCACCACGCGAATGGGAACACAGGGCCAGTAATAATCCGACACGGCTCATACAGACCTCAACACAAGATGGTTTCCTCGCTCTGCCAGCCCATTCTGTATAAAGTAACCCCACAGCGTTGTGTTAATTATATTTAGGGGGGGGGGGGGGGGGGGGAAGGAGGAGTTGATTGTTTATTTATTAATATAGTAAATATTAAAAACAGATTCTAAAAAGCGCTGTGATAGGATACTAAGAAAGTGAAATGATTTTTTTTTTTTGCTGCTGCTGCAATATAGATTTCAAAGAGCTGCACAAAACAATTACTGTACACCTCAGCAGAATCTGTGCATCTCCATTGGAAAATCTAGAATCTCTATTTGAGGGCGGGGGAAGCAATAGATTAAGTACACTTTCTATGGTATGTTCAGTCAGTTCTTGTATATCAGGTACCCCAAACATTCACAGGCTGGAATTCGAAATTTCTGTGACATTGTCTAGCTTGTTATTGACCTTGATAAGTGGGAAATGTTTAAAGGAGCCGTTCCTCCAATTTGTTTTTTTTTTTTTTTTAACCCCCTATTTTTCAGCTACGGGAACCCCCAGGCTGCGGAGGTACTTACCAGAGACGTTACCGGGTTTAAAGCTCACTCAGGGGAAACAAAATGTCTGATAAATTTAAGGCCAATAGGAAGCTGTAACATCATCCCTTTTAAAGATGCAGACAAAGCAATATCCTACATGTCTGTTTTTTAATAAATCAGTTCTGTACTATGAGAAAATACTTGTATTTTTTTTTTAAACAATTCTGAATGACATTTTTAATGTATTATAATGTAACAAGCTTTTTTTGTTTCTATAGCAACTATTTACAAAGTCACAGCCCCCTCTTCTGAAACAGGCTCGGGCACACCCTTTTTTGAGCCCTGCCCTCTCTCTAGCAGTGCACCAGTTGTATATAATGACTGAAAGGTCGGTCACATGATCTCCCCCACAGAACTTTGCATCTTTGGTCCTCTTCTGCTGCACTGACAGCCATTTAGTGAACCCCCGAGCCGAATCTTCGCCGATCAATCACAGAACAACGGATCGATCGGCAATTTAGCCAACTACTCATCATTGTGTGCATTGTATGGATGCACATTTTTTTAAAGGGAAAAAATGTCTCCCCCTAGTTTCTGCTATGTGACGTCTCATCAATTTCCCATACACATTCTAGGTCGAAGGTTTATTCTGCAATCTTTTAAAATGTTCAAAACAATATTGAGGAATAGTTTTTTTTTTTAACAAAAAAAGTATTCTGGTGTAGTTGCTGCCAAACCAAAGTAGATATAGCTGTTTTGTTATGTGCATTTCTTTGCACAAGGAAACGTAAAAAGAGGCAAATCTATTTCTACCATCATTACACATATAACCATGTCCTATTTTTAAGTTCTGACATACACACCATATACACCATATACACAAACCAAACAACGGTGTAGCTGAATTTATTTTCCATTCATCCACGCCAGTTAAAATGCTACGTAGGCCGCTGCTTAAAAATGTATAGTCACTGCTAACTTTCCTTCTGCCATTTATTAATTCTACAACCCTTATTTGCAACTGATCAAATATGTACTGAGACAACTTGCATCACATTTCCATCTGGTTACACCTACTCACTTCATCTACATCGCACTGCATTGTTCACACCTTTGCAGTGCCGTGTATGAACAAAACCTTCTGAAGGAGAACGTTTTGATACTTGGAAAGTTACTTTAGAGAGTCAAATAAGTAAAGTTGAGAACTGAGCACAACCGCACATAGAAAAAACAAGCGATCACTAGATTACACCAGTAAAAAATTGCAGATAGACAACATAAAATGAAAGTCAGATAGACAACATAAAATGAAAACGCACCACCTACGCGTTTCGTGCTTACATGCGCTTTATCAAGGTTGTGCTCCCTTCTCAACTTGACTTATTTGGATCCTCATCTCTACAGATTGGGACACCTTGGACTTGATAGAGGGCATGCAACAGGTACTGGCCTATGTTGATTACACATAAATTTAAGATAAATCTCCTCCACAATAAAGGAAACATATATTATGTCACAGTATGTGATGACTGGGCACAGTCTCACTAGGCATTTATCCATCCCTCTTTGTACATACAGCTGAACTCCACGGTCCTCGGGGTCCACCCGATACGACCGCGTTATAACCGAGATCGCGATATTTTTTAAAAAAAATTGCCGCGCGATCAGGGATTCCGCGTCCGCCGGAGGAATAACTCTCCCAGCTCTCCCTAAAGCCGGCGTCGCAGCGGCATCCCCACGCAGCACTTACCCGGCATCTGCAGCAGCAGCTGATATGTGTGCTGTGCAGAAAAGCTGTGAGTCTGCGAGTACGGTTGGGGGGGAGGATCTCACGGAGTCTGGGCCGGGATGTCATCTGTCTGCGTGAGTCCCGTGGCCAGGAAACAGCTCCCTTCTCTCCTCCCCCCCAGCAGAGGTACAGGGAGGATGAGGTGTGTGTGTCTGTTAGCAGTACAGGAGAAGCTGGCGAGTCTGGTCCGGGATATTAGCTGTGTGTGTGTATCCGGCCAGGAAACAGCTCCCTTCTCTCTTCCCCCCCCCCCGGCAGAGGTACAGGAAGGGAGGGGGAAAAGGTGTGTGTATGGGGGGGTGATGTGCAGGCAGGGGGGGATGTGATGTGCAGGCAGGGGGGGATGTGATGTGCGGGGGAGTATTGTGTCCGTCCGTTAGCAATAAAGCTTTAAAAAAAAATAGCTTTTAACGGGGTTGAGCTGTAGTAGGGATTATACAAGTTTAACATTATTGAAGGCATTCCGGACCAAAAATTATTAATATTGCCACTTGTGCTTATGAGCACTTCATAGTCTGAGCACCATTTTATTTTGAACTTTCATATCGTTTAGAGCAGCGGTGCGCAAACTGGGGGGCGGGAGATTTGTCAGGGGGTAGGGAAGGTTGTTTCAGAGGTCCCGCGCTCCTCATAAAGGCATTTTAATTAAATGCCGAGATTGCGTGAGGCCTCTGCAGCAGTAACACTTACCGGGATTCAGACGCGTCTCCATGGCAACGCGGCTTCATTTGATGTAACGTCACAGGCGTCAAATGATGCCACGGGTCAAGTGACAAGCAACCCCGGAGCGTCATTTGCTGCAGCTGGCAGGTAGGAGAGGGGGCGTGAGACCGGGGGGAGGCCAGGCAGGGGGGCACAGCTTCAAAAGTTTGCGCTCCCCTGCTTTAGAGCACAGGTGCACAAACTAGGGGGGGGCAGCGCTTACAGAGGCCCCGCGCGCTTTCCCACCACATTTAAATGAAATGCCGGGGAGCGCGCAAGACCTCTGTAATTTCCCTTACATTGTCTCCGGAGGCTTCTGATGACGCGTCGCCATGACATTGTGACGTCAGAATGGCGGAGACAAGGTAAAACAGCGTGTTGTTTGGTTGAAGAAAAAACAGTGGTAGCTAGATAATAATGCTTGGAAAGACAACCATATAATAACCATATAATAGTTGAATGTTCAGTTAAAGGATGTAGCCTGGTTAAAATGATCCCACATTGCAAAGCAGTAAGGACAAAGTCATTTACACCTGCCGGTGACCAGTAGATTATAACATCCTGTAGGTATAACAATATGAACAGAGGTCAAATTGGAACAGACTCACTTGGGGTTCTTGTCCATGATGAGTGAAAGATCCGATATTCCAGAGACCCACGGTTGAATGTGCTTCCGTTAATGTGTAGACATCAAGGTAGGTGAAAAAAAGGGGAAAAACGGAGCACTATATCCATAAGCAAAAAAGAACCACCAGGAAAGCGTATCCCATAAATGAAGGCTTAATTTAATGGATCCAGACTAAATGTAACACACACCAACGCGTTTCGGACTTGTGATAGTCCTTTCACCTTGAGAAAGGACTATCACAAGTCCGAAAAGAGCTGGTGTGTGTTACATTTAGTCTGGATCCATTAAATTAAGCTTTCATTTATGGGATACGCTTTCCTGGTGGTTCTTTTTTGCTTATGGATTACGTGCTCCATTTTCCCCCTTTTTTTCACCTACCTGGAGGAGACAAGGTAAAGAGGGGGGCGCAAGCAGGGGGGGGGGGGGGAGAAGAGCAGGCAAGGAGACGCAGAGGAAAAAGTTTGCACACCCTTGCTTTAAAGAGTCACCATAGTCTGTAATAGCATCCATAAATATTTATATCACTTCCAAACTAAGTGAAAATACATCTGCAATATTGACTCCAATACACATATACTTGGTCTTATGCTACATCATGTGGCAAGACAAGTTACAGGCTTCCACAACTGAATCAATCGGAAATTGGTGACCGTGAAATCCACATAGACAGGGCCATTCCCAGTGGTGAGGAGGACAAATTTGGGGCAACGAGAAGAGGAGATTTTCATTTAACAAATACTATTGCTTATGTGCATATCAACCCATACGATTAGATTAAATGGAGTTGTTTGAAGGGCTGCTCATCTTAATTCCTGCCCCTCTATGTATGAATATCTTTATTTATATAGCGTCATCCATGTACATAGCGCTCTACAGCAGTAACATACAGGACATAATAAGAATAAAAGAATAAGCGCGTCATACATAAAAGTAGACATTAGGAAAAGGAGTCCCTGCCCAAAGAGCTTACAATCTAAGTGGTAAGTAGGGAGAATTTACAGAAAGTAGGGAAAGGGGTTTTAAGTAAGTGAGAATGCAAGGGGTTATGGTAAACGCATATGAGATGTATAGTATCAGTCAGCGGAGCTACCCAAATGCTTCATTAAGAGGTATCTTTCAAAATGGGCCTTAAAGGTGGAGATATATGTACTAGTCGGATATTGAGGGTGATTAAGGGGGATAGGTATTCTAGAGATGAGAAAGGTGTAAGGCGGGAGAGGGCTTCAGATACAAAAGGGGTAAACAGCAGACATCTTTGAAAAGAAGAGTCGGGCAGATGTATAGTGAGAAATTAGGGCTGAGAATTAAGGATGGGAAGAATAGTGTATAGCCTTAAAAGAGAGAAGGAGAAGTTTGAAAGTAATATGGGATTTAATCGAAAGCATGGACAGGGATTTCAACAGGAGACACGCTGAGACAGATTTAGGAGAGTGTAAAGCGATTCTAGCAGCAGCGTTTAGGATAGATTGTAGGGGAGATAGGAAGGCCGGACAGTAGAAGATTGCAATAGTCGAAACAGGAGAGAATCAGGGCCTGTGTTAGAGCTTTAGGCCGTGCCTATAGTGCCGTCGATGGCGACACGGCGGGTGACGTCACCCTGGCCACTGGCAAAAGCTATGTTTCACCAGGCGGCCGGGTCACGGGATTCGTTTAAGGGCCGTCACGTGACGCGACAGCCCTTGAAAAATAAATTTTGCCGGCTTCCAGTTTACGGCGGCAATGTATTTGTTTTCGGGCGATGTCGGGTCACCGTCACAATAAGCGCGGCCTTAGCAGTAGTGACAGAGGAAAGGGAATAGCTTTGCAATGTTACAGAGGACAAATCGACAGGTTTTAGCTACATTGTTAATGTGAGAGGAAAAACAAATATGATACCTAGGCAGCGTGATTGCTATACGATAATTCTGCCAACAGTAAAGGAGAAGGGGGCAGTAGGGCCTGGCCTGGGAGGAAGTACGATGAGCTCCGTCTTTGACATGTTAAGTTTCAGTCGGCTGAGGGACATCCAGGATGATATAGAGGAGAGACATTCAGAGACTTTGGTCTGTACAGCAGGTGTAAGGTCAGGGGCTGAAAGGTAAATGTGTGTCAACAGCATATAGGTGATAATTTAACCGAACAGATGTGATTATGATCACCCAGAGAGTGTGTTGAATGAGAAAAGAGAAGAGATCCTAGGACAGACACCTGAGGTGCGGCCACAGAGAGATAAACGGAGGAGGTGTTAGCAAACAAAATGCAAAGTACAATGGGAGGAAATCCAGGTTAGATCTCTGTTACGGATACCAGGAGTACAAGAGTATGGAGGGTGTAAAACAGAAAAAAGGGTGGCCCACAGTATCAAAGGCTGTAAAAATATTGAGTATTATAACCAGGGTGTAATAACCTTGGTCTGTGGCAACATGGAGGTCATTCGTTATTTTGGCGAGGGCTGTTTCAGTGGAGTGACCAGTACAGAAGCCAAATTGTAAAGGATATATAGGCGAATAAGGAGGTAAGAAAATGAACCACGTAAGAGAATAAAAGGTGTTCAGTTCTATCTTGAGAGACCCAATTAATGGAGTGCTCCAATCATGTTTTATGGGGCACCTTTTTTTTTAATAGTCGAGTTGTGTGCTGCTAATTGACCAACTGGAACAAGCTGATTTATTTGGGCAGGGGGGAGGGTCATGTGACTGCTTTGGATATATAAAACTAACAACCCCCCTGCATTGGCAGGGATTGCATTGGCATCTTAAGAGTGATGCATTTAAAGTGATAATATATAGTTAGACTATAGTTTGACTAGAGGTGACTGGGGACATCATCTTTCTGCAAATTATTTTACTCAAGGCAACAAACGGTGAGCTTATATGACCACCCTATGATCCCATGCTTGTTAGCCTGCATATTTTAACCCCCCCACCCCTTTACAACTTTCACTGCAGCCTCTCCCAAAACTGACTACACAAAAATACCTCCCACACCCACTCAATCCACTGAAACCCTGAATTGACTTTAGCATTACAATGCAGCAAAATATTTGACAAGGAACAGGCACACCCCTGCTGTTTAGTCTGCACACACTCACTTTGCTCACAACAGCTCCATGCAGCACTGCCTACCTCTGGCATAATGAACCTGCTATGTATCTTAACTTTTTTCTTTCTCCTGGCCTCATGGAGATGTTACTCCCTCTATCCACTACAAACTCCTCCCTCTTGGCCCGCACCCAACATCACCATACACCCTGGACTACTCAAAAGCCTTGCACTATCTACTGAAGGTTGGTGGAGAACTCTAAAAACCAGCACACCAACCACCTCTCACTCAAAATGGCAAGCATCACAAATTTACAACTTGCAAACAACTACCCAAATTTCTACTCATACTATTACTCTCTTTAGCAGGTGATATTGAACCTAATCCAGGTCCTCCCATTTCAGCTCTGTCCCATACCCCTAAGAATTCCACCTTTAAATTCCAAAAAGGGCTATCTGTCGTCCATATAAATATCCGGAGCCTGCTGCCCAAACTGGACGAACTAAGGGCATGGTGCCTTATGCATAAACCTAAAGCCATCGTTCTTACAGAAACATGGCTAACCCCTAAAACCCCCGATGCAAATATTGCCATTCAGGGATACTCCATTTCTAGGAAAGATAGGTCAAAGAGAGGAGGAGGGGTGTTATTTTATATTGCAGACACCTTACAATTTACACTGTTAAATTGCCCCCCAAGCCCACCCTCTTTTGAAATTCTAGTTGGCAAAATCTGCCTCCCCTTTTCTAAGCCCATCATGCTTGCAGGCATCTACCGCCCTCCCTAAAGCCCCTCTACAATCCCTGACTGATATCACACAGTTTCTTGGCTCCATTTCCTCTCTGAATGAGAAGAGTGAGCTGCTAGTTCTTGGGGATTTGAACTCCAATTGGCTTCCCTAAAAACCACAAAATCCAGATACAACTCAAGTCACTTAACCTATCGCAACTCATTTCCCAACCCACACAGATAAACCTGAAATCGCATAACCATTCCTTGCTAGACTGGATTCTCTCCTCAAACCCCAGCAGAATCCAATCCTCTGGCATCCTTCCTGATATTTTCAGTGACCATGCAATAGTGTACTGTGTAAGGAAAATTAAACTGCCCTATTCAAGCCCTAAAGTTCTCCTCACTAGAACCTTTAGAAACTTTAACCCACAACAGTTTCTGGATGACCTTACCAACTGCCCATGGCACAGTATTGATTTAATTTCCGACCCTGATTCTGCGCTCGACTATTTCCAATCCGAGTTCTTAAAACTCTGTGATACCCATGCTCCACTACGCAAAATAAGGGTACTGGGGGCCCACCTTCCATGGGTTACACCTGACCTTATAGCACTCTACCAGTTCAGGGATGCCTTGTGGAAAAGCTACAAAATAACTGACACTACCAAGGATCTCAATCACTACAGATGCCTGCGGAACATATGCACAAGGCAAACAAGGCAAAAAGCACAATATTACTCTGACAATCTCCACCAGAATACATCAAACCCAGCCAACTTCTGGAAGGTTATCAACAATATATTCCAGCCTTCTAACCATCAACAACCAAGTAATATCACTAAGGGGGATATTACTCTGACAAACCCCACTGACATTGCAAATGCATTCAATGATTACTTTGTGGGGTGTGCCACCAACTTATTAGCAAAACGCAGCCCAAACCACAAACCTGAATCTCATCCTGGGAGTACCCACATAGCCCCACCCCCTCCCAACACTGCCCACAACTTTCAATTTGGCCCACTATCCGAAGAGGATATTACACAAGCGCTCCTCAAATTAAAACTAAGCAGCCAATGTGGACCTGACTTGCTACAATCTAGGTTCCTACGACTTGGTGCCCCAGCCATTGCCAAACCAATTGCTTCCATAGTCAACTCTATCCTGACTGCAGGCCATATCCCTAATACCTGGAAAATTGCCAGAGTTGTCCCAATCTTCAAAAGTGGGGTCAAAAACACGGTCTCAAACTACAGGCCAATCTCACTTCTCCCAATTCTATCCAAAGTCATGGAAAAATGTGTCCACTCCCAATTAAGCGATTACTATACAAAGACAAATTTCCCTAGCCAATTCCAATCTGGCTTTCGCCCCAAACACTCCACTGTAACTACCCTGCTAAAAATTGCAATGAAATCCAGTGTGCAATGGAACGGGGACAACACACTGGTGCAGTATTCCTAGATTTTGCAAAGGCTTTTGATACTGTTGATCATGCTATCCTGCTTAACAAACTCCAGAGCTCTGGAATAAGGAAGCATGCTTAAACTGGTTTCAGTCCTACCTATCATGTAGATCCCAACATGTGTCCATCTCAGGCTCTAACTCCAACCCCCTGGATATCACCTGTGGTGTCCCGCAAGGCTCTGTTCTGGGGCCCCTACTCTTCTCAGTGTTCATCAATGATCTTCCCACAGCTTGTAAGGAAGCCTCAATACACATGTATGCAGATGACACAATCCTATATGCACACAGCCATAGCCTCTCTGACCTTCAACACATACTTCAGTCTGACTTTTTGAGACTCGAAAACAGGATTTCCCACAACAAACTGTTTTTAAACACGGACAAGACTGTAACAATGGTATTTGGGACCAAGACTAAATTTTTAAAGCTTCCAGCGACTGAGCTCCAGATTAGAACCAACACTAACACCACCCTAACCCCTGTCACTAGTTTTAAATACCTGGGCTTATGGTTTGACTCCCACTTAACATTCGGGATGCACATTGATACCCTGACAACCAAGACTTATGCCAATCTAGGGGTACTTAACAGGAACAAATCCTCCCTAAGTCTCCTGGTCAGAAAACGTATCGCACAGCAGATGCTAATGCCAATGATTGATTATGGAGACATAGTATATGGCTCGGCACCTCAAACCCACCTTAGCAAACTTTGACATCCTCTACAATTCAATTTGTCGTTTTGTTCTCCAATGCAACTAAAACACATATCATTGTGAAACGCTCAAAGAACTAGATTGCTCATCACTCGAGTCTAGGCGCAAAGTTCACCTTTCCTGTCTTGCCTTTAAATTCTTCATGGGCAAGCTACCCAGCTATCTGAACAAGCTCCTCACCCCTACCACATGCAGCATTTATCATCTGAGATCAGACTCCAAAAGACTGTTCATGGTCCCAAGGCTCAACAGAGTATCCGGCCGTTCCTCCTTCTCCTACCGTGCACCCCAAAACTGGAACAATCTACAGGAGACTCTCACATCCACCACCAGTTCAAGTTCTTTCAAATCTAAGGCTGTCTCACATTTTAATCTGGTCTGTAACTGTTTCATACGCCCATAATATATATTTTCTTTAACTGTGCATGCAATGTCTTGTATATAATGTATACCCTGTTCATTTATGTAACTGTATTTGTAACCATGTATTATTTGTTTTACTCTGTGCCCAGGACATACTTGAAAACGAGAGGTAACTCACAATGTATAACTTCCTGATAAAATATTTTATAAATAAATTATGCAATAGGCAGTGATATATACAGTATTGCTAAATATTGCACATTGTTTTTTTTAACAAGCCTCAAAATATAAACAACAAAACTGCTACAAGTGAGACATCTGTGATAACCCACCTATAACACATGTTAACATATGAAGATCTTTTAACTTCTGGTGTTTGGAAAGCAGTTCTGGAACTTACATGGCACTCTTGGTTGTAAGATATTATGGAGGAATGATAACACTTTTTGATTTAAAGACATAATTATTTTACGTGTTAAAACAAACCAGGATGTTTTCAAATGTAAAGAACATTAATCTCCCTTAATCTATACCAAAATCCTGCTACAAGGCATTTGCTAAACTGTAAAGCTCATCACCCATATATATTTCTTGACATAAAATGTCGAAGGCCTCACTAAACCCAAGCATTGTTTCTCCTAACGTTTTGTTCTGGTTCATTAAGGAAAGAAAGCTACTGTATATTCTTGTGCAGTGAAAAACATAACAGTGAAGCGAGGTCTACTTCTCAGTCTAATCAAGGGTACGAATATCAAAGAAACAAGATCAGACAAACAGAAATAGCAGTACAAAGACCATCTTATTTTTCTCTTTTTAATGCGTATCATCTGCTATTTGATATTAAATTGCATTCAGACTATAAATATTTATACCCAATATAGCGGTAGTCATGTATGTATGCAATACTTCATAACATAAATATACAAAATGTCATTTACTAGGGGATACAAGCTCAATACAAAATATAAAGGATCAGGCACTACGGTTATTCCCACAGTAAGGAGGAGAAATTGTGACAGCACGATCGCATGTAAACAGCCACTTACTTGAATGTAAATACAACGGTTTACTGCATCTACCCCTAAAAGGCTTACACTGTTCACATGCCATGTTCTTGCTGTTCAGAATTAGAACAGGAGCACCCAACGTTTAGGTAAACTTTACATTGCACAATGCATCTTCACTATTTCTTTAATTAAAAATGTAACGACCACAGTGTCCCACAATCATCACATGTAATTTCCTTATGACAGATCTATACCTCATTCCTGATTTAGGGTTTTCCAAATACAAATCTCAGGATAACGATAAGATAATAACGATCTGTCCAAGAGGGAAAAAAGACATTACATTTTTAAATTGAATTCATGATTATATATATGTATATATATATATATATATATATATATATACATATATATATATATATACAGTGTTCGACAAATCTATACATTTGGTCGCCCGGGCGAGTGGATTTAACACCCGGGCGAGTAAATATTGGCCCAAACAGCACACGTTTGGTACTAGGTGGCGAGTAGATTTTTTTGTGTGGCGAGTAGATTTTTTGGTGATTTGTCAACCACTGTATATATAGATATATAGGTTTTGCTACATTGAAGGCCTTGTTGTGTGCAAACAGGCCTTGTTGTAATTATCTTAACAGTTCATTACAGTTTATAACATTACTGGGTGAGTATGTTTGAGCCCCTAATTCACTCAGCTGTATTTAACTTTGAATATGATTACGTTTCGGCAGGATAGTTCTGCCTTTTTCAAGGTAGCCTTCACCTTGAGAAAGGCAGTACTATACTGCCGAAACGTTGGTCTTTATGGCACATTAAACCTCCTTGATGATTAAGACCGTGTGCCTGTTTCCCCAATATGCCAGAAACAGAGGAGGATATCTTCATCCATTCTACATCTATGGCACTCAAAAGCCATATTCAAGTTCACCCCAGAAACAAGCAAAAAATAAATAAATCATAGGGCCATCAGGAAAAGTCATAAGGCCACAAGGGTAAACTGTGAAGAGCACTATTAGTGTGGTGCAACCACTAAACCCTAGAGAGAAAATTGGTACAAAAAGTAGTTAATAAGAGGCTTTCAAGTCAGTTGACTTCTCTTTCTGCAACATATTTTACACTTACTGAGACAACTGAAGATGTAAAAACATTCAAAATACCGTAAAATGCAACCTCTCTATGTTGATGTATTAAAAATAAAAAATAAAACACTCCAAGTGCAGCCTATAATGAGGAATATAACAAACATATCGATTGCTCATTGTTAATGTCAGAAAATTCCCATAAAATATATATGTTTCTGAAAGTTTACAACCTGCTGTTAATCATTTTACAGCACTACAGTATATTCCTGCATTACGCTTCCTGTTATCAGTGACTACAGTGATCTCATCCTGCCCGAGGTGTGTTTAGTTTGTGAAAATAAATATTTCATATCCCGCCCACTCTTGGACAGGACAGGCAACACCATTAAAAACAGAAAAGAGTTAGAACTTTGTACTACGGGGTATCTCAAAGTATTTTCTGTGCCATTTTCACCTCACTGTAAAAAAAAATTCTTCTCCAAAAAGACAGACTATAACTGAGCCATGTCTAGTAGTTTATGTACACAATGGGAAGGAAACCACATTCAGTTAGTTGGGAAAAAATAAAGTCTCTTTCTTGTGTAACGGTGTTTCCCCCACCCAATTGCAGATAGGGGCCATTACAGGGTGTGTGGTGCTTATACCTGCTGGCAACAGGAGGACTGAGTCGTCCGCCAATGGTAGTGGCGACACAGCAACAGGCTTCTGGGGTTCATACCCCACATATCTCCTTAGCAGTGCAGTGCCGCCATCTGCCGTAGGCTCCAGTAACTGAAGGTGATCTCCCACGGTAGAACTATTACCTCTCCCCCCCAGTAAGGTCACGTACCAGGCAGGAGGTATATTGCAAAACAGGAACGGGTTTATTACTACACTCTGCAGTAACAGTTACACGGCAGTCTGCTGCCGGATACAGTCTGTCTGGTCAGCTATGACTGAAGATGGTCCCTGGACCGTCACTACAGGCCAAGGGCACCCGCAGCCGTCCTAGCTCTTCCCCCCCTCCATAGCGGAGGCAGAGGTATGGTCCACACTCACTCTCCCCCGGAGGGAAGAGCACATGGGAAGGCCCCAATCTCAGGCTCCCAACTGTGTGACCTGCCTTCCTCAGAGGGGAAAGAACAACCACTAACTTTAGGGCCCTGGGACAATGGGATGCCCTTAAGTACAGCCAGAAGGCGGGCACCCCATTGTCCCAGTTACAACAGGATGTACCACCCTCTGCTGTCACTGAAGTGCAGTACCAAAGGTGAGGGGGAAAATCCCGTAACAACTACTGGCAATCTGATAGTACCAGAGTTTACTGCCATCCCATTGAGCAGAATAGTAGTCAGGGATGACCTGCTACACTTGAAAGACAGAAAGGGCTTATTGCAGAGAAAAAGGCAGTGTATAAATCAGTTTGCCACCAAATAATCACTCCCACAGATTTCATTTACAAAAGCGTTATTTGTGTGTTTATTGATGAGGTATAGTGCAGGAAATTACACATTTTGAGAGGAACATAACGCTACCTATGGGAGAAGGACCCATATCCAACACTGTAAATGTCATTCAAAATCCTATATGTGTTTTTTTTTTAATAAATCAGTTGTGTAGTATTAGATAATACTTTCTAAATTTCCCCCCCACTCAGCAATTCTTCTATCCTTGTTGTTGTTGTTTTCTTCGCGTTATGGGATTGAAACAGGGTGTTTCCGTAGCTGAACTGTGTTAATGTCAGCTCTAGGGACCCCCTGCTTCCTGAGAAACTTACCTCCGTAGGAGGGAGTACCAGTAGCAGCTCTGGCTGTGATGTGCGAGGCTATCGAAATGGCGGCTTAAATGTCCCGCAG
The DNA here is from genome assembly GCA_036426205.1 of Ascaphus truei. Classification (NCBI taxonomy): domain Eukaryota; kingdom Metazoa; phylum Chordata; class Amphibia; order Anura; family Ascaphidae; genus Ascaphus; species Ascaphus truei. The sequence goes on along the minus strand of CM071573.1, from coordinate 69,750,401 downwards.
GCTAATAGGAAGCCGTGATGTCATCCATTGCTGCTTCCTATTGGTCAGCGTGAGACTTTAAACCTGCAGAGCTGCTCCAGACATCACCTATAGGGTTCAGCTCCAGAGACCCCCTGTTTCACACCTATTTAAAAAAACACACACATTCTGCTGCTTTTATGAATTAAGCTTTCTTAGGTTGCTATAGGAACTATTTGGGAAGCTATAACACTTCTTCTTTTGAAATAGGCAGCCACATTGTGTATCCTGGGAAGCAGGATCGATTACGAGAGAACAGATCGATCGGCATCCTAGATACTTGCAATGCCGTAAAAATAAAAAAAACAGATAATAGAAATTGCCCTCTTTAAAATTCTAATATTGATATTTAAAGGAGCAGTTCCTCCTACTGCTATTTTCAGCTCAGAGGACACCCCCAGTTCCAGAGATAAAAAAACGGTGAAGTTACCAGGTTTTTATCTCCCTCAGGTGAATGAAACAAAATATTTGCCAAATACAAAGCCTATAGGAAGAGGCAACATCATCGGTTGTGGATTCCTATTGAACGGCCATTTAAATTCCCTTTAAAAACCAGGAAGTAATATCGGTAACTTCACCAGTATATCAGGAACCTGGAGATCCCCCGAAGCGGAAAATAGTGTGGTTCAGCTCTAGAGAACCCCCGATTCCAATTCGGTCAAAAAATAAAGGTTTGTTTGGGTGGATTGCACCTTTAAAGCCCAACAATAATTACGGTGCAGATATTCCTTGTGAGGGAAAGTCACAGAAAGATTACTTTTCTTTTTCTCCAACAAAGTCTGTAATACAGTGGCAGAACTACCATATGTGCAGCCAGTTCTACTGCACCAAGGCCCACCACCTTTAGGGCCCATCCTCCACATGCCGGAACAGCTTATTTTAGCAGCATTTCTAAAGGCCCCCCTGTCTCCACACCCCCTCCCCAGGCCCTACCCGGCAGTGGTAGCCAACCTCGATGGGCCGAACATGGAAGTTAGGACCCAACTTCTACAATCACAGCCTGCGTTGGGCGGTCTAGGAAATTTCGCTACAGCCATTCAGCCACCACCGCTTCACCATCGGGACAGTTTGCCGCTGAAGGTAGTGTGTGCTCTAACGCCTCACCTTAAAAACCTTAACCCGTTCACACCTTACCTCTAATCGTAATTCTAATCACCTACCTCAAGACCAAAATGGCTACGTCTCTAAGTCCCATTCCATGGGTGGGGTTCCTCCATTTCTGCCGCCGCGTAACAACCCGTTCTACAGGTAGTGCCCCGGGAGGAGGCTTTGTTTTTTTACTTGCACCGTGTCCCACCAGTGACTAGTTCCGCCCCTGCTGTACGTGACGCGCACACACACAAACACAAAACACACACACACACAAAGACCATGTTATGAGAATCTTCACAGAGAATGATACCAGAATGTGAATCTTGGGGTCCGGTCCAAAAGCTATCTCTACACTATACCAGGACTCTTCAACCAATTATCCAAGGCAGCCAGATCACCTAACACATCACGTGCCAATGTTTCAAAGAGAGTATAATGCATCTCAAAAATTGAGTAATTCAAACACTCTGGTTTTACACAAGAATAATAAAAGTAGGCTATAGAATTAACAACTTATTTTATATATTTCTATTTTCATTTATTTCTTTTTAAAAAGAGGACTGGTGGATCCCAAAACGACTAATTTTCATATTGCAAAAGGTGTGTGTCCCCCAAAAATGCATGCATCTATTGCCACCCCATTTTTTAAGCAAAGTTATATATACAAACGTACCCCCAAACGTTGTCTGAAATGCTTATGCAATCACAATGACCCCATGCATTTAATATAAAAGGAAACAACTAAAGCTTCACCATTCTGTGAATTTTGAAAAATGTTTGTAGACTGACCAATTGCTGCATTAATAAAGAATATCAATAATAGATTTATTTACAGAACAAACTCAACCTGTACAAATATTAACTAGTATTTTACTCTACATGTGTTTCCTTATGTCATTTATTGACTACATGTAGCAATTATTTCAAAACATATTTACCCAGCAATTAAATACTATTAATTATAGTATAAATTCAATATTTAAAGCATGGACTATTCTGGTATATTGTAATTGTAGCTTGCTATAGGACTAACCCAGATAGAAATATATTCATGACTAACACAATACCTAAATTTAAAGCAGGTTGGCATGTAGATTACACATTACTCAAATGACCTACTCCATTACTGGTCCTACTGGTTGGATATGATGAAGTCGGTATGCAGAAATAGTTTTGCAAGGTCTTACGTTTTTTCATATTTGTTATGAATCATCTACAGTAAATTAAAGCTAAAATTGAATATGGAAGACCTTTTTTTTAATCTTGGAAGGAGCTGGGAACTGTTTGATTTTATTTGTACTGTCAGACTGCATTAAGAAAATCTGCAGCTGTGTTGTGATAGCAAACATTGTTGAAGCAGCAGAACATGTTCCAACAGAGATTTGAGTTATATGCCGAATTTGATGGAGAAACTCGTCCAGTTAAAATCCATTTTCCAGAGCAGTATTATCAAATATCAGAACTCCACAACTCCCCAAATGTTTGTATACTCTTGTCAAGTCTACCACAAACAGACACGTCGTAGCCACACACCGTTTCTCATTGACTGCACATTCATAGAAATACAGATGCATAGAAATCAACAACAGATTACAAGTTGGTCACCCCAGTCTGCCCATTTTCCTCTGTCAAACCCTATTCAATCCATTGGTTTCTTTCGTATTTAAGAAAACCTTGTGTCGATCCCAAGTATTTTGGAATTTCCTCACTATATTAACATCTACCACCACTGTTGGTAGGTTATTCCATGGATCATAGAAGTTGAAATCCAAAGATTCCTGCGGTGCACAGTAAAGTAGGGTAGAGGACCAGCAAGGTGTAGTTTAAAAATATACTTTATTGAAACAGCATGGTACAGGGGACACACACTCTGACGCGTTTCGGACTGGTATAGTCCTTAGTCATAGAGCTGATCCGTCGCCACCTCATACCACTGATTTAAAGGCTACTCCCGCCCCCTCTACGTCATCGCGCTCCCCCCCGTTTTTGGCGCGAAAATCGCTGATAGTGGATCCATGTGCTTGGACTCCCAGCGCATAGAATGACTACCTGCCGTATATGTTTGAAGGGGAGTGATGTACATACCTCCACCCGGCGTGATCGCGCTACTCATTTTGGCGCGAAAATCGCCACACTATAGCCATCCATTGGCTGAGACTCCCAGCCAATAGAACACTGACTGCCACTAGGTATGCCTGAGGATAATGGGAATGACGCGCATCTAGCTTCAGCGTCCAGACCCCTCTGCCAACACGTAACGCGTCGTTGCTAGGCAACGACTATAACAACAACATAAGAATCCTCAATCCTCCCAGAGCGATACCAGCGGCTTATTAGTACATGGGTACCCAGGGAGGCGAGGAAGGAAAGGAGGGAGGGGGATAGAGGAGGTGAAGGGAAAGGGAAGTGGGGGAGGGAAAGGGAGGGGGGGGAAGGGGGGAAGGGGGTGAAGGGAGGGGCTGTATGGGGCGTGCTAGTGCCGTCTGGTGCTTACCTTTTCTTCATTTTTTCTCTGTTTTTTTTAGTTCTCTTCTTTTTTCCGTTTTTTTTTTCCTCGGACCATTTGATGCATATTTTTGGGAATTTTTCTTGTTTTTTTGACGGGGTGGTGGATTGTGTTTTTTGTTTTTGTAGCTTTGTGTTTGTCTTTGTTTCTGGGCCGTTCCATAGGGAAGCCTTCTCAGATATCTCGGACAGTTTTTGGTAAGCACTCCTTTTCGTGCGTTCTAAGGTCATGTTTTGTTTTTCTTTGATCGTCCCCCTTTTCCCTAAAGAAAATCATGTGGGGATGAACTAAACAGGTTAAAACTAACATAGTAAAACATAGTCATTAAACATATTCCATGGATCTGTATAACATCTTGTGATATATACCGCTACCATAATCAAATTTTCATGAAACATTTCTTTCTTATTTTTTTTATTTTTATATATTTCCTGCTGTGCAAAGAGGATAATGCTAACAGACAAAAACACATATAGGAGACAAAGAGTCCTCCTAGAAAGATCCTCATTAGCTGCACATAAAGCTCGAATATTAGCAGAGGTTTTGAATACCAACTGTATGAGTGATTCGTGCTGTAAGGTACAGGTAAGCAATCGCTCCCAGCATTGTGGGAGGACAATTGCCACTAAAAGCCATAAGGCAAAAATACTAAATACTTTATTGATTAATCAAAGTGACACATAACATATAACGCATACTCTAAACTATCATAAAAACAATTAAAACATATATGTAATGGGTGACAACCAATCAAGGGATGACCATGGATAATTCCAACTTGATCTACAAATAGATCCCTAAACAGGTGGGTAGATCGTGGTGAGTGAGACAAAATCAATGAATTAATATCACAATACAAATATCTATCCTGTCTCTCCTCTGGGTGGTGATTCATACAGTGCAGGCTATACTGTGCCGTTAGGCAGACCGTGAGGTCAGAAAATACTTCAACGTTTAAGCAGAGTGAACAGCAGGGCAAATCCAGACAGCCTGACATGTCTCTTTAACTCTGAGTGGATAGTCATATAATGCCGGTTGTACTATGCCGTATAGGCAGACCGTGGGGTCAAAATACTTCACAATTTGTACCAAGTAGACAGCAAGGCAAATCCAGACAGCCTATAGTACGTTATGCCCCATATAATTAATATAAAAAGCAGCCCGCAACTACCACACTGCTCAGAACGATCTCACCCGTTACTTCCTCCTCCACGATGTCAACGCGATGACGTCATGCCGACGTACGTTTCGCGCGCAAGGGGGCTGGCGCTTTCTCAAGGTGGGAGGTGTTTAGCAGAGCAGCGCTGCCCTCTTAAATACTCTAATGCTGTGCGATCCTTAGTGTACCTATACCTCTCTTAAAGCGATAAACAGCTAAATTAACCTCATAGGTACTGTGATAAATGAATAAATAAACAAATAAAGTGGGAAACATGAGAATTGTGTCCTTATTCATAGGTAGCTCCTCGACTTCAGATAGATCCCATTATAAGTCTAATGGGGCGCTTGGAACTAAACTCTTCTATTAGTAAATACATACTTGGCAGGTAAGTAGTACAGATGTACCAAGTAGTCGTATCAATAAACAAAAAACAGGAAACAAAAAACAAAACAAAGAAAAATTGGTCATTTCGATGGCAAGGGATGCTGGTAAAGGTGCTGGCATACAATGAGGGCCAATATATACACTGCTTCACATACATGTTGCATATGTATATATAGTGTGTATAGAGGGCAAACATATAGTCGTCTGTAAGTCATGGTAGTGTAGGAATGATCTAACCTATGCTGTCCGCCCAATAGGTCAAAACGTATAGTTTCCCACAGGAACAGATGATCAGGTAGATAACCCCCTCTGTAGTACAGTTTATATACTCCTTAATTTTAAACGTACATGTTTTTGTAGAGTCCATGAACTCTGTTGTTTTTGGTACATATCTGCAGGCCTTACACCTTCCGCAGGCGTATGAGCCCTTGGGTTTCTGATCTAACCATGTACCCCGTTGTTTCGCCTGAAAGTGGCATCTCACTAGGATATCCTTCAAATTGCGACTTCTCCTGCTAGTGAGTTTGGGACTTGTTGATAATGCCCCTTTCAGGTCATCATCATCCAGGAGGATGTGCCAGTGTTTATTGAGGATGCGATAGATCGAACCCCACTGGTCACTGAATGTTCCAATAAACCGTATAGGTTTATAATCACCCCCTGAATTCCCAGGGTTTACATTGGCTAGAAGCTGCGTTCTTGTGGTGTTCAGTGCCCTATTACAGGCTCGTGTCAGGCTACCTTTTGAATGTCCTCGTTCTAGGAATCTGTTTGTCAGTAGATTGGCTTGTTCTTTGAACTCTGAAAGGGTTGAGCAGTTACGCCGCACACGTAGATATTGGCCTATTGGAATGGCTTTTATAACATGTTTTGGATGTTGACTCTGCTCTCAGTAAACTGTTTGTTGCGGTACTTTTCTATAGATAGTGGTTTCTAGTTTCCCTGCTGTGTCCTTAAAGGTGGTAACATCCAAGAAATCTATACTTAGAAGGCTGAAGACAGTGGTCAGTTTCAAATTGTGTTCGTTGGTGTTTAACAATTTGACGAATTCATTTAGAAGGTCCAAGGTCCCCGTCCAGAGCATGAAAATATCGTCTATGAACCTTACCCATAAATCAATAAATATAGTGTAAGATTCCAGGGCATCGCTGAAGACCACCGTTTCCTCCCATCAGCCTAGATATAAATTGGCATAGGTGGGGGCACAAGTGGTCCCCATGGCGGTGCCTTGGATTTGGTGATAGTATTTATTGTTAAACACAAAATAGTTCTTTGTGAGGGTACGGTCCAGTAATTGGAGAATAAAATCGTTGTGTTATAATAAATTTTAATAAATCTTGCCCTCTAGATCGTAAAAAGTGGGCAATGGCTTTCATGCCAACCGTATGTGGAATGCTCGTGTATAATCCCTCAACATCGAGACCAACCAGGAACGTGCTTGGACTGGTAGTGATGCCCTCAAGTTTTAACAGCACGTCCTTGGTGTCACAAAGATATGATGGTAGGGAACTCACAAACGGGCGCAACAATTTGTCCACATAGATACTGGCATTGGATGTCAAGTTACCAATGCCAGATACTATTGGTCTCCCTGGAGGTGGAATCATCCCCTTATGTAGCTTCGGAAGATGGTAAAATGTAGCTACCTTCGGGTTCTTAATATATAAGAAATCAAACTCTTTGTTTGTAATAACTTTGTTCGATTTCCCTGCCTCGAGAATGGTAAGTAATTCTTTCTGTAAGATGGAAGTGGGGTCACAATCAAGTATTCGATAGCAAGTTTTATCAGACAACAATCTCAGGCATTCCTTCAAGTATACTGTTTTATCCAAAACCACCACATTGCCACCCTTATCGGATGGTTTAATCACCAGGGTGTCATCTTGGCTCAGTTCTCTAAGTGCAGAATGCTCTTTCATACTCAGATTATATTTGCTAGTCCTGTTGTTCAATTTTTCTAAATCGTGTGTGACTAGTTCCGTAAACACTTTTACTTGTGCACTAACTTCGTGTGGTGGTGTAAATGTTGATTTTGCCTTCAACTGAGTGAAAGGACCTTCCCCTGGAGGTCTATCACTATCTATTAGGAGTTCTTCAAGAACAGCTAAATTATCTAGATCCATCACATTCAAATTTTCAAGAGCTGTATTTGCAATGCTCGGTTGTTGCCGCCTCATACAAAATTTATGGAGGAGGAGCTTTCTTGAAAAAACATTAAGGTCTTTTACAATTTCAAACAGATTCATCTTGCTGGTTGGGCAAAAGGATAATCCCTTTGCCAAGACCTGCAGATGGTGAGTATTCAAACCCCTTCTGGATGTGCGCTGAGCTTTGTCTGTGTTTTATGTTATGTCTCTGGTTTTAAATATATATATTGCCATGCTCAGTAGCACTCCTCTGTGAAACTTATATGCTTATATATATATGTTGTGGGTATTTTGGGGGTTCTATATGAGCTTGTAGGTGTTATGTATGTTTTATAATTCTTGTTCAGCTAGTCTTGGCTGATTGGAGGGTGGCAACCTCCTATCCAATTGAAGCTCACTCCCTCCCACATTTAAATGGTTAAAAGCTCACTCCATGGCATCTCCAACTATCAGGGAAACTTGCCTGCATGCAGTGTGATTGTGACAAATCTATTACAGAGTGCTTTTCCTGGTAATGTACAGGTTAATAAAAGCTTCAATCAGACTTAGAACTTTTGCAACTTATATTGACAGATTTATTATAAATCATTCTTCCTGGCAATGCACAGGTTATTAAGAATCTATATTAGTGTAGGGACCCTTGAAACGTGGTCTGCCGTGTAGTTGGCTCAAGGGCCTACAACAATTTGGCCAAAATGTTAAACTAAAAGACCATTTTATTTATTAGTTATTTATACATGTATATTTAGGCACTGTACCGTATATAAGTTTTTCTGGATGTGCACTGAGCTTTGTCTGTGTTTTATGTTATGTCTCTGGTTTTAAATATATTTGCTAGTCCTGTTGTTCAATTTTTCTATATCGTGTGTGACTAGTTCCGTAAACACTTTTACTTGTGCACTAACTTCGTGTGGTGGTGTAAATGTTGATTTTGCCTTCAACTGAGTGAAAGGACCTTCCCCTGGAGGTCTGTCACTATCTATTAGGAGTTCTTCAAGAACAGCTAAATTATCTAAATCCATCACATTCAAATTTTCAAGAGCTGTATTTGCAATGCTCCGTTGTTGCCGCCTCATAAAAAATTTATGGAGGAGGAGCTTTCTTGAAAAAAGATTAAGGTCTTTTACAATTTCAAACAGATTCATCTTGCTGGTTGGGCAAAAGGATAAGCCCTTTGCCAAGACCTGCAGATGGTGAGTATTCAAAACCCTAGAGGATAGGTTTATGACCTGTGTTTTTGTTGTTTCTTCTTTTTTGTCCTGTTGAATTTCTGATAGCCTGGACCTTTGTAACCCCATACTTTTCTGTCTCTTAAATAGTCGTCCTGATCCCCTCCTGGTTTTCCTCCTGTGGTATCGCTTAGATATGATGGCCCCTCCAATTCTAAAAAATTCCCTGTATTAATTGAGGCTGCGGGGGTAGTTGTAGATAGATTTGGTTCAATGCCAGTTTCTTGATCTAAATCACTAGCGGAACCTTCCCACTCTGTAGAGGAATTCAGAGCCACAGGGCGACGTGAGTTCTTATTTCTATGTTTAAAGATTTTGTACTTAAAAATACGATTTTCCTCAAAATCTATTTTGTCACGTAAATATTTGCGTTGTTTCCTCTCTTTTAGGTCTGCTATAAATCCATCTACCTGTGACTTTAACTTTGATTCATATTTGTCAAAGTTAGAGACTTCTCGCCAGGTCTCAATTTCAGGTACTCGTTTCTTCATTTCGGATTGGATGGTATCGAATCTTTTAGTCTCGTATGTCACTAGGAGTTGCATCAAATCAGCTGAACATTTCAATAGTATTTTCTCCCATTGTGTTAGAAAGGATTCATCACTGATTTGATGCGACAGTGCATGGTTAACTCGTAAGCCCCTTGGAACTATATTTAGTCTCAAGTAGTTCTCAAGACTGGCTGTCTCCCACCAGATCTTAGCTCTTGTGCAATAGAGTCGTTCTAGATCGTTAAAAAATCTATTTATATTTTTATCAGGTGTATCTAAAGATATTGGTTCTGTACTGGAAACAGATTCTGTGCTTCTGCTTGCCACAGACCAATATCCTGTTGCATGGATAAGAAACCTATCATACTGACAAGTTAATTAGTGGTTAACGGGTTAGCCCCGATTAGGGCAATGGGGTTTATTGGCTACAGGTGATTACCTTGCCAAGATTTACAAACTCAATGAAGGACACACAAATCACAATGGTTATCTGATATAGGTAGTTATTTCAATCCCACAATTTGGGAGCAGGTAAATCAAAAAAGGACACTGGCAATGTCCACAAACAGTCATGTATACATAACTTGTGATATACCGCTCACCATAATACAAATTTGATCATGAAACATTTCTTATTTTTTTATATTTTATTATATATTTCCTGCTGGTGCAAAGAGGATAATGCTAACAGACAAAAACACATATAAGGAGACAAAGAGTCCTCCTAGAAAGATCCTCATTAGCTGCACATAAAGCTCGGAATATTTAGCAGGGTTTGAATACCAACTGTATGAGTGATTCAGTTAGCTGTAAGGTACAGGTAAGCAATCGCTCCCAGCATTGTGGGAGGACAATTGGCACTAAAAGCCATAAGGCAAAAATAATAAATACTTTATTGATTAATCAAAGTGACACATAACATATAACGCATACTCTAAACTATCAAAAACAATTAAAACATATATGTAATGGGTGACAACCAATCAAGGGATGACCATGGATAATTCCAACTTGATCTACAAATAGATCCCTAAACAGGTGGGTAGATCGTGGTGAGTGAGACAAAATCACTGAATTAATATCACAATACAAATACCTATCCTGTCTCTCCTCTGGGTGGTGATTCATACAGTGCAGGCTATACTGTGCCATTAGGCAGACCGTGAGGTCAGAAAATACTTCAACGTTTAAGCAGAGTGAACAGCAGGACAAATCCAGACAGCCTGACATGTCTCTTTAACTCTGAGTGGATAGTCATATAATGCCGGTTGTACTATGCCGTATAGGCAGACCGTGGGGTCAAAATACTTCACAATTTGTACCAAGTAGACAGCAAGGCAAATCCAGACAGCCTATAGTACGTTATGCCCCATATAATTAATATAAAAAGCAGCCCGAAACTACCACACTGCTCAGAACGATCTCACCCGTTACTTCCTCCTCCACGACGTCAACGCGATAACGTCATGCCGACGTACGTTTCGCGCGCAAGGGGGCTGGCGCTTTCTCAAGGTGGGAGGTGTTTAGCAGAGCAGCGCTGCCCTCTTAAATACTCTAATGCTGTGCGATCCTTAGTGTACCTATACCTCTCTCTTAAAGAGATAAACAGCTAAATTAACCTCATAGGTACTGTGATAAATGAATAAATAAACAAATAAAGTGGGAAACATGAGAATTGTGTCCTTATTCATAGGTAGCTCCTCGACTTTAGATAGATCCCATTAGAAGTCTAATGGGGCGCTTGGAACTAAACTCTTCTATTAGTAAATACATACTTGGCAGGTAAGTAGTACAGATGTACCAAGTAGTCGTATCAATAAACAAAAAACAGGAAACAAAAAACAAAACAAAGAAAAATTGGTCATTTCGATGGCAAGGGATACTGGTAAAGGTGCTGGCATACAATGAGGGCCAATATATACACTGCTTCACATACATGTTGCATATGTATATATAGTGTGTATAGAGGGCAAACATATAGTCGTCTGTAAGTCATGGTAGTGTAGAAATGATCTAACCTATGCTGTCCGCCCAATAGGTCAAAACGAACATCTAGTTTTATACTATATACCAGAACCCCCTAAGTTGTACCATAGAGCCATTGTTCGCAAACATTGTAAATCTGACTTTATATAAAAGAAGTGTATATATAGCCCTCATTTAGGCCCTTTGGACTCAGTGTTTGTAATGTGTAGATCCATCTGCATTCAGTCTGCAGAAGGATCTTATTCCAGTCTCCCTTATGTTGACCCCAAGGAAAATGCTCAATGCCAATAAACACCAGTTTATCACTGTTCCTTTGGTGTTCACTTATCACATGTCGTGCTAGTGGGGTGTCTTTCACATTCCTTATGGATCCAAGATGTTCAAGTATTCTTGTTTTGAATTGTCTAAAGGTCTTGCCTACATATAGTTTCCCACAGGAACAGATGATCTGGTAGATAACCCCCTCTGTAGTACAGTTTATATACTCCTTAATTTTAAACGTACATGTTTTTGTAGAGTCCATGAACTCTGTTGTTTTTGGTACATATCTGCAGGCCTTACACCTTCCGCAGGCGTATGAGCCCTTGGGTTTCTGATCTAACCATGTACCCCGTTGTTTGGCCTGAAAGTGGCTTCTCACTAGGATATCCTTCAAATTGCAACTTCTCCTGCTAGTGAGTTTGGGACTTGTTGATAATGCCCCTTTCAGGTCATCATCATCCAGGAGGATGTGCCAGTGTTTATTGAGGATGCGATAGATCGAACCCCACTGGTCACTGAATGTTCCAATAAACCGTATAGGTTTATAATCACCCCCTGAATTCCCAGGGTTTACATTGGCTAGAAGCTGCGTTCTTGTGGTGTTCAGAGCCCTATTATAGGCTCGTGTCAGGCTACCTTTTGAATGTCCTCGTTCTAGGAATCTGTTTGTCAGTAGATTGGCTTGTTCTTTGAACTCTGAAAGTGTTGAGCAGTTACGCCACACACGTAGATATTGGCCTATTGGGATGGCTTTTATAACATTTTGGATGTTGACTCTGCTCTCAGTAAACTGTTTGTTGCGGTACTTTTTCTATAGATAGTGGTTTCTAGTTTCCCTGCTGTGTCCTTAAAGATGGTAATATCCAAGAAATCTATACTTAGAAGGCTGAAGACAGTGGTCAGTTTCAAATTGTGTTCGTTGGTGTTTAACAATTTGACGAATTCATTTAGAAGGTCCAAGGTCCCCGTCCAGAGCATGAAAATATCGTCTATGAACCTTACCCATAAATCAATAGATATAATGTAAGATTCCAGGGCATCGCTGAAGACCACCGTTTCCTCCCACCAGCCTAGATATAAATTGGCATAGGTGGGGGCACAAGTGGTCCCCATGGCGGTGCCCTGGATTTGGTGATAGTATTTATTGTTAAACACAAAATAGTTCTTTGTGAGGGTAAGGTCCAGTAATTGGAGAATAAAATCGTTGTGTTTTAATAAATCTTGCCCTCTAGATCGTAAAAAGTGGGCAATGGCTTTCATGCCAACCTTATGTGGAATGCTCGTGTATAATCCCTCAACATCCATGGATCAACAAACTCTTTCTGTGAAGTACAACCAAAAATGTTCCCATCAGCCTCCCACGCTCCAGTTTCTAAGCACCCCCTACACAAGACCCTGCATACAATGAATTAGTCTGGTTAACCGGCCAAGATAATAGAGACTGCCTGAAATGGTTTTCGGTTTTGTTTTGTTTTCTGCAATCAGTCCCTTATATTACTTATTTCAAGAAATGAATTTCTAGTTAATGCTTACTTTTAACTACTTTGTTGTCTAGTTTGTGATCCTTTATAAATGGGCTTTAATCTGTGCAATTCACAGAATGGTATATTCAGTGTACATGTTCAACCGTTACACAATTCTTAAAATGTCCAAAACAGAACAATTAATCTTTGTCCCTTCCTCTGTCACCCCTACACTAAAATACTCTCTCACGGTCAATAATACCACAATCTCAACACCCATAGCCCACTGTCTAGGTCTTTTTTGACTCTGCCCTCTTCTTCAGTCCTCACATTTCAATCCCTCACCAAGTCCTGCCATTTCCAGCGCTGAAATATTGCCAGGAAACGCCCTTTTCTCATTCATGACGCACCTCAAATCCTAAATCCCTCACCTTATCCCGCCTTGACTACATCAACATTCTCCAAGATAGCATTCCCGCATCCACCTGTGCCAACTCCAATCAATACAAAATGCTGCTGCCAGGATCATCTGCCTTACTCGTCGGTCAACCTCTGCTGCTCCACTATGCGAATCCCTACACTTGCTTCCCATGTCCTCTAGAATTAAATGTAAAATCCTCTGCTCTCAACAACGCTGCCACCCCTTACTTGTAAGTCCTTGTCTCCAAATATACCCCTAAACATCCCTTCCGTTCTGCCCATGACATCCACCTCTCCCTCCTTTATTACCTCACTCTTGCCTACAAGACTTCTCCCGTGCTGCTCCCCTACCACGTACCAACAGAATCTCCCCCAGCTTTCAGACATTTTAAAATTCCCTGAAAGACGTTCTTAAAAAGGTAAGTTATCTGGCATACCCCTAACATACACCCATTCCCTCTATTAGGATTGGCTATGCAGCTGGACGATACTCTATTCCACAATTCTTTACCTTTGCTTTCTACATTTCCCCTTATTCCTTCTAGATCAGGGGTGGGTGACTCAAGTCCTCAAGGTTTTAAGGATATCTCTGCTTTAGCACATGTGCCTCAATCAGTGGCTCAATCAACAACTTGTGCTGAAGCAGGGATATCCTTAAAACTTGACCTGTTAGTGGCCCTTCAAGACTGGAGTAGTCCGCCCCTGCTGTAGACTGTACACAACGCGTGTATAAAGACTAATATGCTACAAACTAATTATATCAGATGTACTTCACTACAGGACAAGATAACAGTACTGTCCAATATCTTCAGGTTGCTTGGGCCTCAGAGGAAAATCCTAATGCCCCCAATGCACTTTAGGATGCCTTTAAATTAAATTCCTCAATTACTACTGAATCCCTGAATAAATATTCAGGACTTTTGTCATTCAATGCAAATTAGCTGCCTTCTATGGGCACAGATGCATAGTTCTTTATTAACATACAAAGGAAAAGCCTTGTCAGTGTGGATATAAAAACTATAGCAATGTCATCATTAACTTTAAAATAATACATTTCCAGAGGAGGTGCTTCCCATGGGGGAAGAATTAGGCAGAGCACTGTTCAAAAAAATTATGGAGGCTGAATCGTAGAATAAAAATGTATTAGGTCATCAGCAACATACCAAAAAGAAGTAGTGGGACAGTCTAAAGCATTTCACGCAACATTGCTCTTTGACAAAGCGCTACTTCTTTTTACTTCTTTCTGGTATGTTGCTGCTGACCTATGTAGCCTCTTTTCCCTATGCCTAAAGGAAATATGCGGGTGACTACGCATGCTGCTGTACCTGTATGCTCACAGGAGGTCTGAACCTCCGCTTCTGGGAGCCTGGGGTGAGCTGAAGTTCCTTACGTGCTGCGCCTCCACCTATGAGGGATCCCAGCGTTGGCGGGATAACCCCTCACAGGAACCAATACAACAGTAGTAAGCAATAACACCACACAAGATATATAACTGAGCTGTTATAACACGGTGCTCGGGGTCCACATAATGTGACCGCGTTATAACGGGGATCGCGGTAAGTAAAACGGAGCACAGAAGACCTATGTTTCACTCTAAGTATCATACAGAGGGTACTTAGATATATGCCAAATCACATCCAGGAAAATAGATATGATACCCATATTGGGTATCATATCTATTTTCCTGGATGTGATTTGGCATAGGTCTTCTGTGCTTCGTTATACTTACTTGACTATATGCTTGTGTGATTAAGAATATGCAAATGGTCTAAGACACTAAGATTGTATACTTGTTTTATGCAGAGGTCTATTTGCATACCTTTATACTCTGTTTCCAATATGCCTGTGTGATTAGGAACATGTGAATGGTTTAAGACACTTAGATTGTGTAACTGTTTTACGCAGATACCTTTATACTGTGTTTCCATCTCACCATTCACCATCTGTCCCACACCAGGGGATTTATTTTAATCCATTTTTATATTCACATTATTTTCTTATCACTTTTTTTGTGTTTCGGCGTAATTATTGTATATTATTAAAAAATTATTATTTTTTGATTTTAGCCGATATGCCCTACCATTATTTGCCTTAGATATTTGGTTCGTTTGCACTAGTTAGCCTCCTTTCGGATATTATATCCTCTGTATACATTTCCAACCATGAGTGCATATTAAACGGCCGTTGGTGACCTTGGTCACCTTAATATCAATATGCTCAGTGATTGGTGTAATCAAACCAGGTGCTACATGGTACAACAACTTTTTCTATTTTCAAGTCTATGGTGCACACTGCCTTTTTATTTATACACATTTCCACTTTCTCCTCAAAGAACAATGCATTTATTTTAGAAAGACAAGCTCTCAGTTTCTGTTTTCAGACCAATGCTGTATGCACCTGAATCAAAGCGCAATCTTGGATTGTATTGTATTGTATGTCTTTATTTATATAGCGCCAAAAGTGGACTCAGCGCTTAACAAAGAATACAGTACAGGGAATTATAATAGTACAATAAGTGCAGCAAAAATCAGACAATAGGAAAGGAAAACCCTGCCCCGAAGAGCTTACAATCTAAGAGGTTTGTGGGGAAACATACAGAGTGAGCAGGTGAGGGAATAAGTGCTGTAGATGGGTGTGCTTGGCCACAATGGGTGGTATAAGTGACTGTGGGACAGTAGCCATGAGTGCAGGCTTTGGGATGCTTGATTTGTGGGGAAAGTTTTAAGGTTAGTCAGTGTTAAATGAAAAGACTTAGGGGCCTATGCAGAGAGCAGTGCTAGAATAAATTGGAGAGTTTAAGAAAAAGTAGCTTTAATGGAGAGTTTTTTTTCTCCATATGCAGAAAGGGCATAAAACTGCATTTAGAATCCTGTCTGCATATGGAGAGTTTCAACCAGCGATATGAGCGCTGTTGAAACTTGTGGAAAAAAAATCGCGTTTTTTTTTTTCTGCCCCACCGGCCGCCGAGCTCCAGCTTCTTGCTGGCGAAGCAAAATGTTGAAAATCGCGCCATTTTTTTGGCGCGAACAGCCACTAGATGGCGTTCGCGCCTCTCTGAATATGGCCGTTTTCAACACTGGAGAGATTTATGTTCTCTCCAGCCACGCAACGAGATTTGTAAAGAAAAAAAAAAATGCCGCTTTTTAATAAACTCTCCATTACCTGCCTTTTTCAAGCTATACTTCGCCAAAAAATGCCGCTTTACCTGCTAGCGCTGCTCTCTGCATGAGGCCCTAACACCATTTACAGGGGAAGAGATGGCAGGGAGGCGTGGGTAAGATCAGGTGTGTATGTCTGGGTTCAGGCTTAGGAGAGATCCCCAGCAGCAGGAAGGAGTAGATAGAGGGTGTGAATAGAGGATTTGTGGGGGTGTTTTTTATTGAGGGGTAAAGAAGTTGTTGGGAGAGAGGTGTATAAATAATGATGCAGTGGGGAGTGAGGATGTTGGAGAGAACGGGATGTTCACAAAGGAGCGAGGAAACAGTAAACAGAAAAAGAAATTGAGAGGGCATAGTGAGATACAGGAGGAGAGACAGGTCAGGTATTGGATGCTAGGAAGAGTACAAAGAATCACTGCTTTTAGAAAGAAAAGTTGTTGTTCAGAGTTCAAATCCTCCTCAATCTTCACCTCCAATATCAACTCCAAGATTAACTCTGCTACACACTTTGATGTTACACAGCCACATGGCTCACAGCCAAAGTATCCTGCCTTAAGTATGCTAAGACACAGCCACATTGACTAATAATTAAGGGAGGGGCCTGCCTAATCAACAGACACACCAAATTGTTAATTAAATTTTAGGATCTTGCAAATTGATGGTTGAATCCAGTTCACACATACCAATATTAATACATTTTAAAATCTGTAGCAATTCACGGTACAGGATCACGGTACATGTGAAATAAAAATAAAAAACAGTGCAATACAGCTACACAATATATCATGAAATGTGGATAAAAACTTTTAGTGTTTAACTCTCATGCTCTATGACAGGGGTGAGCAAACGTTTTTATGCCGAGCCCCCCTTTTCATCCATGAAATTTCTCAGGTTCCCCCTGCCTGATGTAATCAAAATCACATGGAAAAAAAAAAAAAAAAAACCTTTATTAAACAGTTTACAATGTAAATACAAATGTCTAAATACTAACATATTTCAACAGCTCGCGCTTACAAAATTAGGCTGCATCCATGCTGCCGCTGAGAGCGGTGACATCACCAACTCTCCAAGTGTGAGCACAGGGTGTCCTGCATAATTTTGCAAGCACGAGTGGGGCGGCATGGATCGGGGCTATTTTTGTGTGTGTTTGTGTGGCTGTGTGTGTGTGCATTGACTGCTGCTGAGCGCGCTTCAAAGTCAATTTTGTTTGTCTTCCCATGCGCCAAGCTTGGGAGTTTGTACGTGTACAAAGGCAATCCATTTGGGGGGGGGCATTCATCCACCTCTTTGCTACCTCCCCCCCCCCTTTTTTTTTCCTTCTCCCATTTGCCTTTTTATTCTCCCTGCTCTTTGGCTTGCTGTCCCCAGTGTCATCCACACTCCTACCTACAGTATTATGTATTATTTATTTATTTCCGTTTTCAACGTTGTGTTTTCACTTTTTTTTTATTATTATTATTATTTCTGTGCATTCATAGTATGATTGATATAGTAGCAGCCTAACCTTTCACTTGCAGAGGATCGCAGCAAAGCAGGTTGCCAGCAGAGGAGAGCAGGACCACAGCGCTATTGCAGGGCAGACACCGGAAGGAGGGGCGTTTGACATCACAGTGCTCAGGCGTGCTCCTCCCCCGTAACTCCGAAGCCCCCGCGAGTACACACACACACCATCACATGGCCGCCACCTGCACTATCCTGGTTCAGCCGCCCGCGCACAGCTTCTTGGTCGCCCACACACAGCTTTTTCGCCCTCCCGCACAAAGCGTCTGCCGGCCCGCACACACCAAGTTTTGCTGCACGCCGCCTGCGCCCCCCTAAACAATCTTGAGCCCCCTCAAGGGGGCGCGCCCGCCAGTTTGCACACCGCTGCCTTCAATCACAACACACACTCAATCAGGTGGGGTACAATACTAAGTGTATATGAGCGCTAGTGTAATACTTATACAATACACACAGAGGGAACAAAACCTGAGATACAGTCCTTGGATGAAGATAGTCCTTGAGCTGCCTTGGGGGGTTGATCTGGGATCTTCCACCCAGATTGGGAAGATGTGTGTTGAAAAACCTCCTATGGCGCTGAGGATGAATGGATGGAACAGAGTCTTGTGCAGTAATGTTCCTATGAGGATTGCCTCAGAGAGGGAAACAAGAGAAATGCAAAAAAACACCACAATAGTGTATTACCCTTTAGACAATGTCAGACATATTAATTGAAAGAGCATTTATTAATTAAAACAATTGTGTCTACAATTGGAGTAAAATATGAACTGTAATAATAAACAGTAGATGATCTTCTGTTAATAAAACAAAATGAATGGCTTCCCAGCGCTTGTGCTGAAAAAAGCCTTGCTGCTCCGCCAAGAGTAAAAACTGGAATCCTACTCACCGTCCTTGAGTAGGACATGTGCAGTGGTACGGGGTCTTTTGCCAGGGGTTGCCGTCTGCTGCAAAGTGCCTGACGTCTGCTCAATGCGTGCGGGGAGATTTCCTGGTATACTCGTGGTCTCCAACACGCCGAGTGAATTGCAAGCGTCTCCTCCGCTGACGTCACAGCCGGATTGGTGCAGCTACGGTGTCCCTGGATGCCCACAAACCTTCCTACGCATTTCGAAACACCTCGTCACGTGTCTTCCCTGACGAAGAGAATTGCACAAGACTCTGTTCCATCCATTCATCCTCAGCGCCATAGGAGGTTTTTCAACACACACTCAATCACAACACCCACACAGACAATCACAACCAACACACAATCACAACACACATACTCAATCATAACAGACACAACACACACATATCTCAACACAATCATAACAGTCACACACTTTCACCTGGGGGGTGGGGGTGAGTTGCTAAGCATGCTCTGGTCCCCCGTGTGCTGCTGAAAACTGGGGTGGATACACAGACAGGAGGAGGAGGGGTTGTCTGTGTGCAGTGAAGTCCCCGCCCCCACAACAAGCACAGAGCACAGAGCACAGAGCACAGAGCACAGAGCACAGAGCACAGAGCACAGAGACATAGACAGTTTGCCCGTACAAAGGCGCGCTGAGGCTCAGGGAAAGCGGTGCTTTCCCTGGCCTTAGACAGCGCGCCGTCCGTGGGCGTGTCAGGGGGCGGGCCAGTGACATCACGGAGCTGGTTCGCCCTCATTGGGCAAACCGCTCACGTGACCGGCCCTGCGCTCCGGCGAACGCCAAATCTGAAAACTTGGTGAGACACACGCTTCCGCAAGCGTGCATGAGCCCCTGCAAAAGCCGCTCTCATTGCGGCTACATGGGCTCAGTGCTGAGCGTGAGTGCGCCTCAGCCCGGATCAGCAATGTCCCAGGCCTAAGGCCCCGCCCCAGCAGTAAGCAGAGAAGCGCCAGCACAGAGCTTCTTTGCCCTCCCGCACATAGTGTCAGTCGGCCCGCGCACAGCAGGTTTCGCCGCATGCCGCCTGCGCCCCCCTAAATAATCTTGCAGCCCCCCTGTTTGAGCACCGCTGCTCTATGAGTAAAAAACAAGCGTTTTATCACCAAGTGAGAACTCAAAATGTATCTGGCAGGTATATTGCGGCGTAGTTCAGAGATCCATGGTGCATATGAAGGAGAGAGAAACGCTACGTAAAACTAGTAGCGCTATACAAGAACAAACTATTATTATTATAATAAAAAAATACTTAGATGTGATATGTGATACAAATGACCATGGGCAAGATGCAGCTAAAATCAGGATGTTTCCCAACATCCACAGGATAGAAGTGCAGCAGAATCAAAGCGCAAACTTGGCTCAAGGTACACAATATAGCATGTAATGTGGATAAAAACTGTTGGTGTTCAACTCACATGCTGTGAGATTAAAGCAAGCGTTTTATCACAAAGTGATGACTCCAAATGTATCTGGAAGGTATATTGCAGCGTAGTTCAGAGGTCCGTGGTGAATATGAAGGAAAGAAAAATGCAGAACATAGTGCAGATGCAGCTTTATGTAAAGATAAAACTGACAGATGCAAGAACAAACTCTCATGCTCCCAAATGGATAAAAGCCGTTCAAACCCCCGAGGAAGCTTGTATTAGTGAAACGCGTAGGGTTAATTACGAGGTGAACCAGACTATTAATCACTGGAACAATTCTGTTCTCTACACCACTATGGGTACGTGACTCGCCCTGCCTCCATCAGTGACATCACCGGCCGGCTGCGCATGCGTACAAGAGCTCTGAGGGAACAAGCGGAGGAGTGGAGTCTCTGGTTGATTCATCTCTGGCCAATGAGTGGTCACACGGCTTTTATCCATTTGGGAGCATGTTAGTTTGTTCTTGCATTGCTCTGTCAGTTTTACCACATTATACATTGCACATTAATTTCACCCTTGGTCGTTTTGCGCTTATTCTGTTTTTCTTCATCAATGCTGAATAAACTATTCTATGATAACATCCAAAGAGCTATGCCCAAATATTGCATATATATTTTTAATCGTAATTGTACCACTACTTTTGAAGTCACTTTGACCACAACCTAGCAGAAGTATAAAAAGTAGGAAAACATGTAAGAAGAGTTTATATAGAATGAGCAGGCTGACAGCCATACAAATTATATTATTCAAAATGAATGCTATTTGGATACATGGCTTTAGTGCTCGCCCGAAGCGATGTAAACGAGGGCCAGTTCTGGTCCTCCAAGCTGTATAAAAACAGGTACTGTAAAACCACATGAAAATAATTTGCTTTCATCATGTTTTATTAAACAATTATAGGATTTATTATCACAGCTTGTGCCGAAAATAGAGGCATTTCTGCCTTCAATAGTTATAATTAAAGTTTAACCATTTTCACAGGATCTAAAAAATAATGTAATGCTTTTACAACTTAATTTCTATTTATAAACAGCATGCGGTTTCTATGCTATAATTACAAGTGAGAGCGCATAATCCAATGGAATTACTTAAATTATGTTGGAAATCATAACAAAAACAATGGCCTAAATTAGGGCAGTGGCTGAGCTGTCATTTGTAGCAAAATGAGGTGCGAAAAATGTCACCTCAACAGGGGCTAAGGCCAATGACAAAGTTTTCCAAATGTCATTTTAGTTCACACCCTTCTGGGAAGTCATATTTAACAAATACTCCATGTGTCATATAACTGCTCTGATTATAGGATCTGGTGAACAAATTATATCTTACAATATTATACATGAAGTTCACCAAAATATCTTCTTTAAGTGACCAATTTTGGTTGTAGAAATACAGTATGTAGTTACTAAATTATTCACTTTCCAAGCAACCTTGATTGCCAATTGTCAATGACAGTTATACAGTATAAATAGCAAGCAGCATAGCTATGTGTACATACAATTAACGTATTGACACATTTTTACAATAAGAGCAACAAATAGGGTGGAAACAGCATCCACTAATTTATGGTCTTTTGCAATTTAGTGCTTTCTTTTCAGGAGCTACAAACTTTACATGTTCTGTGTATATTTCGTTTTTAAAACCACGTACTGTACACAAAGAATTGTTGAAATGACCATCATAATTAGGTCCCTTCATTTACAGTTAAAATCGATTTTTACAGGAACAATTCTGGGGGTTTCAAAAATGTTTAAAATCAGAGTCAAAACATGAAACACAGGCAGAGCCCAGTGCTACATTCATTGACACAAATACACGGTACAGTGTCTATCTATCTATAATATATATATATATATATAACTACTATATATATATATATATATGTCAAACACTGTATATATATACACACACACACACACAAAAAAACAAAAAGAAGCGCCAGCTCCATAGCTTAATACTGTAAAAATAGGAGGAATCTTTATTCAAGCAAAGAGTGGTCACCAGGACCTATACTCACATAGTGGCTAAAAACACAGTCATTTGAGACAATCTGTAAGCAGCAGCGGGTCAGCGCAGGTGGATGTGACAGACAGGTGGCCAGGAACAGTAGGTGTTGAGGTAAATAGTCAATAGGGGAAGACAGTCCACAATATACCTTGATGCAGGGGGGCGCAAACTTTTTTCCCTGCGCCCCCCTGCCGGCTGTCCCCTCATTCCCACGCCCCCCTCCAACCCCAACTTACCCGCGCTCCGGCGTAATGACGTCACGTTGCCATAGCAACGTGAGGTCACATGACCTCGCAGCGTCATTTTGACGCCGCGTTGCCATGGCGACGCAGGGAGGAAGCCGCCGAAGCCACGGTAAGTAAGGTTTACAGAGGCCCTGCAGCTCCCCCGGCACTTAATTTAAGTGCCTTCGGGAAGCGCGCGGGGCCTCTGTAAACCCCGCGCCCCCCGTCGGCAGTGTCGCGCCCCCCCTGGGGGTCGCGCCCCACAGTTTGCGCACCGCTGCCTTGATGTATTCTCCTTGAGAAAGTCACTGATTGTGACGAAATGCGTTGGCGTCTGACGTCAGCACGCGGTGACGCGCATACGGCAGGCGGAGCCAGGCCAGGTTGGAAGTTTGTCCTATCATCTCCAGGCTTCGTATATTCACAGCTACCTCTCCTCCTACTTCTCGTGGTGCCGCCATTGCTGCGGAACACCGCGATTCACAGCAGCTCCTCCATTCAGCTGTTGCCACTGAGAACTCAGTGTGGACATTTGTATCACCACAGGAGGGTACTGTATATTACAAAATCTACTAGCTGGTGGGAGTTACGCTGTGGTGCACTCTTCACCATTACATCAAGAGGTATATTGTGGACTGTCTTCCCCTATTGACTATTTACCTCAACACCTACTGTTCCTGGCCACCTGTCTGTCACATCCACCTGCGCTGACCCGCTGCTGCTTACAGATTGTCTCAAATGACTGTGTTTTTAGCCACTATGTGAGTATAGGTCCTGGTGACCACTCTCTGCTTGAATAAAGATTCCTCCTATTTTTACAGTATTATGCTATGGAGCTGGCGCTTCTTTCTTTTTGTAGATATCCGTGATCTGGCGAGATCATATTAAGAAGCTTTGCCTCCCCATACAGACTGGTTCCTGATCTGGACTTTTCATCCGTTTCAATTCACGAGTTTGGTTCTATTATATTTAAATTAATATTTGGTGTTGCACTATTCATTTATATTTTTTTAAATAATTATCATTGATTTATTATTTATGCACGTTTATTAACACCTGGTTCAACTACACATTTTAGCGCTACTCTTTGTTTGTGATATATATATATATTTTTTTTTTAACTCTTTGGCCAAAGTGTCGTAAGCTCATGAGCCCCTCCAAGGCAGACCACGTCTCATGGGTCCTAACACTAATATAAATTCTTAATAACTTGTACATTACCAGGAAGAATGATTTATAATAAATCTGTCAAAATTAGTTGCATAGTTCTAAGTCTGATTGAAGCTCTTATTAACCTGTACAATACAAGGAAAAGCACTCTGTATTAGATTTGTCGCAATCAAACTGCATGCAAGTTCCCATGAGTGTGGAAGGTGAAATGGAGTGAGCTTTAACCATTTAAAAGTGGGAGGGGGTGAGCTTCAAACCTGGGAAGGAGGAGCCACCATCCAAATCAACTGGGAACAGCTGAACAGAATTGCAAAACATACAGAACCCCTGTAAGCTCATATTGAACACCCAAAATAACCATAAAGTATATATATGCATATAAGTGTCAAAGAGGAGTGGTCTGCCTTGGAGGGGCTCATGGGCTTACGACACTTTGGCCAAAGAGTTAAACTAAAAGACCATTTTATTCAAAAGATATCTATATATCGGCACTGTACCGTGTATTTGTGTCAATGGATGTAGCACTGGGCTCTGTCTGTGTTTCATGTTTTGTCTCTGATTTTAAATATATATTGCCATGCTCAGTAGCACTCCTCTGACACATATGCATATATATATATATATATATATATATATACACATTGTGGTTATTTTGGGGGTTCAATATGAGCTTACAGGGGTTCTGCATGGGTTTCAAAAATGTATTTATTTTTAAGGCTTTTACCCAAACTTTCACTTACCTATCCCTCAAGTATATAAAAGTAGAGCCTTTAATTGGGAAAATACAATACGTTGCATTAGATATGTATTCTGTTAATAATAAATTAGTCTACGTGTATATGCAAATCTGCTTGTTGAAAAATGATCTAAACACACACACACTTACACACTCACACACTCACTCAGAGGTGCGTGCGCATCGGTACATACTGATGAATCTAAAACCCACCAAAATAAACCCATAAACATGATGATTTTTATGCTCTGATTTTTACCTGCTGTTGTAATAAACTAATATATTTTCCCTGCTCCCCTCAAATTCAAGGACCTTGATTATAACTTAATATTGGCATTTGGAGATACTGTATCTGCCAATTTTAATCACCCATCCTCCAAATTCTGTATCACTACGGCATTCTACATTACATTGTACTTTGTGGTGGAATCGCTTAACTTCTTTCCGCGATCAACATGCCCTACGTTAAACTGCGTTTGAGAAAGTGGGAGTACAACTAATTTATCCATTGCCATCTCCATTAACTCACAGGAAAAACGTAGGTTGTAAAAATCACATAGCTGTCAGTTTGTTACCAATTACTACAGAAAACACATGAAAGATTAAATTCACTTGTCAAATTCCTTGCTATTATTGCAATGATCCCATGGGTTTTCATAAGGTAATAATTGACTGTGATCAAACAATAGGTACCATATGACTTCCTAGTTTTAATAGCAACAACTACAACAGGTTTCTTAAGATCTTGCCACTTATTAAAGCCTTTGCTTTTCTGTGACTAGTGATCCAGGAGAGTTTTACACATTTTGCAGCCTGATTTCTATGCATCTTTAGTATTTTATTGGATAAAAAGTAGAGTTGCTCTTATATTCTGCTCTACATAGCCCCACCATTGGTCATCTAATTTTTTATTTGTATATTTCCATTTCCAATAATGGAATTTTTAAATCAAGGACTCTAACAAATTACAGTTACAGAAGCTTTTGTTGTACCGCTTTATCAGTATCTAACCTTGTGCCAATATTTATAGGCAAATCCAGTTTTCAAGTAGCACACTGCCTCCCCCTGCTGTGTTACATTGCAGACACTCCACATTTAAGCCCAAATATAATAAATAGTATGTCATGTGATTTTAATTTATTTAACAGATGACAACAAGCACTAAAACATATGATAGACAATCCATGTAGATAGTTTTTGCAAAGCAACTAATTTCAGACGCTTTAAGCAGCAAAGGGGTTACATGATGGACAGTCACTAAAGCAGTGCATTGCAGGGCAACATAGAAGAAAAGGGAATTATTTGAGACCACAGCTCACTGCAAAACAAAGCACTTCACTTCTCATGCAACAAAACAAAGTTTAGTGAGGGAAGGCGATTAGGACATTACTGGTCTAGCAGTGTTCTGCCCATCAAGAGGCTTCTGGTCTCCTATAGCAGGGGTGTGCAAACTTTTCAGTCTTCGCCCCCCTCCTGAACTGGTGACCGGCGTCTTGACGTCACAATGTCATGTGACCCCGCGGTATCATTTGACTCCATGTTACCATGGCGACGCATCGCTGGAAGCCACCTGACAACAGGTAAGGGACGTTAGAGGCCTCTCTGCGAGCCCCCAAACATTTCATTTAAATGCCTTGGAGAAGAGCGCGGGGCCTCTGTAACCACCACACCACCATTGGCACGCACCCCTGTTCTAGAGCACTGAAAGGGTTAAATTAAAATAAGGACAGAACTTGCAAACTAATAACTTGCTTAGATTGTAACATCTTTGGGACAGGGCCTCTCCCTCTGCTTTATTTCCTTGTTATCATTTACCTGTTGCACTTATCCCCATTATTTGTAATTCATGCTGTAAAGTACTGTGTACATTGTTGGCTTCATATCAATACTTTTATACATACGTATAAGTGAGATTTCTGATTGATACAGCAGAAGCCCCTGGGGACAACTGCTGTGTATGCGAGGGTGATATCTATGGGGCAACTGCTGCGCACAATAGGCTCATTCAGATTTGTGGGGATTAATGTGCACATAAAGAAGCATGGGCATGTTTGTAGGAGGTTTATCGAGTTTACTATGGGAAAATCTATGGGAGGAAGGTGTGCAAGATTGTGATGCTCTATCTATAGACATGTTTGGAACCTAAAAAAAAAAAAAGTATGCATGAATGATCCCAATAAACTTTTAGTGCGAGTCTGACTTTTCAAAAGGCGCTTTTTATTAAGGTCAGTTGGGCCACTGAAAGGAGCCAGGGGGTAGTAACACGAGGGCTCAGCGTGTCCTGAGCTGCTGCCCAGCTCCTTCATTGGATTAAATGGGATGAATTAACCCTCTCGCAGCCGCGCAACAGCAACGTGCTGGCGAGACCTCTCTCAGCGAAGCGGTTACACGAGTGACAGCCGGCGGCCCACGCACGTCGTGGCGTCCCCTTTAAAAACTCACCCGCGCTTTGCTAGTCTGCAGCAGCACTGCCGGTCTCCCGCCCGCCCACAGCGCCGGAAGCAAAGAGTCGCTGCCATAGCGACAGGGCGCGGCGGGCACGCGCGCAGTGCAGGCTGCGAGAGTTCTTGTGATCCCGCGCTGGGGAGGGGAGGGGGTGGAGGGAGAGGCTTGCGCGCGCACAGCTGGGCGGGAGCGCCGTTTTAGGAACCTCTCGCGGGAAGGTGAATAATTATCCTGGTCTCGCGAGATGAGCTGGAGTGAATTCATGAGGGAGAGAGAGGCGGTGCAGGACTGTAGGAGGAGCTTGAGGGAGGATGTGGTAGGGAAAGTGCGCATTACAAAATGGCGCGCAGTGGTTACGTTTGCAAGGTCTAATTCAGCTATTATTTAATACAGACTCGCTGGAGATTTTGGAGGAGATTTGAAGCTGAGTATTGTAGAAA
Organism: Ascaphus truei; assembly: GCA_036426205.1. Lineage (NCBI taxonomy): Eukaryota > Metazoa > Chordata > Amphibia > Anura > Ascaphidae > Ascaphus > Ascaphus truei. The sequence continues at coordinate 69,723,233 of CM071573.1, read as the reverse complement.
GTGAGAAAGGGCTGAAACAAGGGCCCACATCTGAGAATAAACACTGACTAGTTATATAGACTAGTAGGTTGTCATTCCAGTCCTATCTGGAACTGTGGCGTGTACAAGACAACCTAAAACGAATTGATATATACAATCACAAGTATCCCATTATCATTTTTTTGTTGACAAAATCATTTTTACACCGAAAAGTAAATCATCGCTGTTCGGAAGCTGTAAACACTATAATTTACATGGTCGCCACCACGCCGGGTTTGACCCAGAGGCAGCGGGTTTTGGCAACATATTTCCAGGCTACAGGTTGATAGCCGGAAAATCACCGGGCGACATCATCTCCCCCTGCAAATCCCGTCAACATGGCTGTGTGACATCAAATGATGCTGCGTTGCCATGATAACGTGACGTCATATGAGGCCTGTTGCCATGACAAAGTGACGCTACAGGATGTTACGGCGCCACACAGCATTCTGGGGTGTTACTCTGTGCCATAAGGCGTCCTGTTGTCATGGCAATGCGCGCCATTTGACGTCGCGGAGTCAAGATGACTAGACCTTTCCATGGGAGATGCTGCCGTTAAGAGATATAAATAAATGTAAAAGATTTTTATTGCAAAATTTCTCCAGGTTAGCCTTCAATTTAAGGTTATGATAATTTCTGAAGAAGTCCAAACAAGGTATCACACATTTAAATTGTCAGGTTGTAGATTGTTTGAGCCCTTGCATGTGTCAGTGGCACTGGGTAGGCCATTGATAACGCTGGTCCAGGGATATGCACTAATTTTGATCCATATTATGTTTTTTGTACTCACTGTTCCCTGTGGAAGTCGATTGAAGATTGAGAAAGCTTTCTGACTTAACTTCCGTATGTAAAAAGACAACTTTTTGGGATTGTTGGCATCTGTCTCGAGATTGCACTGTTAATACACAGTTCCATTGGAGAGCAGCCATCTCTCAAGCATTTCTGATATTTGAAGGTGGTTCGGTGAAGTCAGACTTTTCATTTTCTATCTTTTTATCTGTACCTGTTTACTCTTCTCATTGTATACTTTAACCATTTGGATGCCCATCATGCCGAAAGAAAGGTTTTTTTTTTTCCATGTTAGATTGCTTTTTGCGTTTCCATGTAGCACAGAACGTGATTTGCCGTGAAGGGAAATAGAAGAGGTCTCCTTCCATTTTTGGGTTAAGGGCCACCATCGTCTCAACCACTTTCAAGAGTGGTCATATGATCACGCTTTGTCGAAGGGGGCCTTGGCACTCCAAGGGTTAATGGAGCAGTCCATCCTTTTTATATAGGGTGGAAGCAGGGGGTCTGTGGAGCTGAAACGCGTTTATTTGAGCTCCTGGAGCCCCCTGGCCGTTATCCATTCTCATATGCCTGAGCCATCGAATGCGCGGTTGATTGAGGGAATATTTGGAATCGTGGCCTATTCCAAGACCTCTGTGTTTCTGACTTTGTCTTGCAAAAGAGATTCTAAGGGTGCAAAGCAGACTGCTCATATTGAAGCGGTTTGTCATGTCTGGAGTATGTTGTCCAGAATTCGCTGCTATATAAGAGAGTGCTGATGACAGGCTTGATATACTCTGATTTTAGTGCTGACTGTTAATTTTTTGTTATTCTATACTATACATTTACATAGTTCATGCCTTCCCAATGTGTATGTTTAGTTCAACTTCTAAAGACAGAGACCAGTGACAGTTGAGCCCATGTAGGTGAATTTGTTCACAACATCTAGTACATTGTCTCCTACAGTAATGACGAGTGGTGTTTTAATATCCGGTGCCATGACGTAGTTTTCTTAATGCTTATGGCAAGACCGAACTCTTGAAAGGCAAGTGAAAACCGACTTGTGAGCTTCTGCAGATCACTTATGGTGTGAGCAATCGAGGCAACATTGTCCAAAAATGGCAGCTTACAAATGAAAACTGAGTGCACTCTGGTTTTGGTTTTAAGGCATGCAAAGTTAAATAATTGGCCATCTTTCTTAGTGTATAGATATACTCAATAAATAGAGGCTTTAAATGCATATGCTTAAAGGAGAGAAGATGCCAAAGCGTGTCGGCCAAGAACACATTGACTCCACTTCAAATTTTAAAGGCACTAGATGTTGATCCATCAAAGTTGACAGTACCATGCATATCATCATGAATACAGTAAACTATACTTAGTTTAGTTGGACATTCAATCTAGTAGTTTGAACAGGCCTTTTCTTCTGCCAAAATCAAAGCTTTGCTCGACTCTATGACAGCAGTGTAGAGAATTTATTTTTGCGCTCTGCATTTTCTTTTATTTGTCTGATTCGGAACACCATTTATTTATTTATAAAATATTTTACCAGGAAGTAATACATTGAGAGTTACCTCTCGTTTTCAAGTATGTCCTGGGCACAGAGTTAAGACAAATAATACATGGTTACAAATACAGTTACATAAATGAACAGGGTATACATTATATACAAGACATTGCATGCACAGTTAAAGAAAATATATAGTATGGGCATACCATAACAATGGGGGATTTACAGGTCCTGAAATCACACTAGGACTCTGGGTATATTCCATCTTCCAAAATCTGTAGTCTGGAGAGTACAACATGGGGAAAAGCCTTTCCAAATACTTAAAAGTGAAATACCACTATAATTACAATCGCTTCTATCACCTTTGTTCTTATACAGTATGTCTTGCGGCATTGCTTCTTGTTTCCAACAGAGGGTAAGAAGTTTGTTTAAATGATGGCTTAATGCCGACTTTCCACACTTGATCATTTCAGGCTGGAATCACATCTTTATCAAGGGCTTTCACAGTTTCCAGGTTGTTAATGGCCTTACTGAGCTCCTCAACAGTTGGAATGTCATTAAGTTCCTGCATGATAGGTAATCTCGCGATGGCACTGAGAGCTGTTTTGGATACCTCATTTTCCTTTGAGTATATCCCAAATTGGTACGCGATCCCTCTTTCTGTTGGCTCTTGTCAGTGTTCATTTACCCAGTAAATTATTTTGGAGGGGCTGTTTTCTTTTGAGTTGGGGGATAGCTATTTTCATACCACCATACATTCCTCTAAGGCCGTGCTTATAGTGACGGCGACGCGAATTCGCCCAAAAAAAAAGCATTTCCGCCGCCGCGTGCGCTCATAGTGCACGCGATGGAGAGACGCCGCTGCCGCCAGCAAAATTTTCTTTTTCAAGGGCCGTCGCTTCACGTGATGGCCCTTGAACAAATCAAATTGCGGGAATCCTGCGATGGGGCCAACTGGCGAAACATAACTTTGACGTCACCCATCGTGTCGCTGTCGGCGGCACTATAGGCAAAGCCTAATGTCGTCATCATCCCGCGACTGGAAGCGGAGCGGTGTTTCCTGCAAGCGGTAGTAGGATCGGGTGACCGAATCGGAGCTCCAGACGGAGGCGGTGCGGTGAGATGCAGTGTGGGCTTTCATCCAGGCTATACCACCAAGCTTTTATAGCTATAATGCTGTTTTAATATGTATACACTGTAAGTGTGCATTTTTTAAGATTTATCGATAAATGAAGCCTTTCTGCCAGATCTGTGCTATGTGCGTTTTTCTCCCTCTCTCGCTGAGGTATATCCCCTGAGTGACGGAGGCCATTGGTTATCTCTTCATCATCTGTTTATTGGTCTACACTGCCTGAAAAACTCTTATCTCTTGTGAGTAAGATAGACATAGGAGCCAAGATTGAATAGGGATTATTCCTTGCACTGTACCTACATCTGCACTTAGTTTCTCTTTCTATGTTTTTTCTCTTATGCTCCCCCTGGATCGTGTGATACAAGCTCTACTATTTGGGGAAGAGTGAAGGCAACCCCACCAGAGGGTTGAAGCAGGGGGTCTTTACACTTTTTATTTTTTATTTTATATTTGCACTTGCTAGTTTATGTTTAATGCACTGTTCATCACACAAAGTCACTTGGAATTGATTGTGTTAGTATTTATAGGGCATTTAGCGCCTTAATTACACCTTTTTCTTGCACACTTGTAAATTACAAAAATGCATATTTTGTTACGGAAGCGGATGATGTGGGTGAAGGATTGCCAGGTGGCCTCTTGAAAAATACTGGACACAATGGTGAAAGTTGCGACACGCTCGAGACACACACACACACCTCTCACCGTTTGATGCTGTTTCTTCCTCTCCTTGCCCCCACCCCCAGTTCCTGACACCTCCATCTCCCCCCATGCCAGTCAGGTTATTATGTACAGAGAGGTAATACTGGGCACATACATGTCCAGTATTACCTCTCATTTTTTATTGGGTGGAGTGTCCAAATACAGAACAGTCCGGTTCAAAACTGGACACCTGGCAACCCACAGTGGGTGAATCATGTACTTGGTACCCCATCAGAAATTCCTCTTTATAGCAAACTGGCTCTGTAATCGAACATCCTCCCTTTCCACCATTTTCATGTATCTCTCAACACTGATTTGCTGCTAAATGCAAAATTATGAAAAAAACTAAATCTTCCAAGATTCAGGACTTTTTGCTGTCTTGACCAGTCGAGACTAAACAAGTCTCATTACATTTGGTACCAGTGGCAGTCTTATTTTATCTACAGATTTTTTTCTTCCCGTTTTGAAGCAGTAATCTTTTTTATTTATTTTTTCTTGTTTTTTTTTCTTATTGTACCTGAACCTGGGGGCGTCCGGAGCTGATCATTCGCATCCAGTGAGCCTTTCCTGCAGCCATATTGTGTCCATCGGCAAGTAACAATCAACTTCCTTTAACCTTCTATAAAGATTCGATCACTCCTAAAGTGACAGTCCTGTTCTTTAGTTAAAACATCTACTTTCATCCTATGTTTAATCCGGTGAGTACAATATGTCGTTGTGTAAAAATGATTTCTATAATATATTTAAAGCTGTTTGGATAAACGTTCTGCCAACATTAATTATGGCTTCTATTCAGTACTGTTTGAAACAGTCATACTCCTGGTCAGGAAGCTTTAAGAGGTATTCATTTAAATCGGGGCTTAAATCTTACAAAATAAGGGGAAGATAGCTTTACAGTATATTGAAGAGGTATATATTGAGATCTACTTACCTTGTAAGAAATCGTCTTTTCCTCTAAAATGTCAGCATATGAATGGTGATTACAGGACAATTGTTGAAAAGATGTCTTAAAAACATAAGGAGATATATTTAATTTATTTTAACACTGGATTGAGCTGTGAAGGTTTTTTCTAAAATGTGTAATGTGAAATCTTCTTAGATTCAGTTACATGTGAAGTATTTTACGTACTGTAAAAGAGGTGTAGTTAACCTATTCTAACAACTAGAATAGACACAAAGGTTATACTATGGTTTTACGTTACTTGAACAGCCCTGTTTAGGTTGACACTGAGTGATTATTGACAACTGTAGGTCCAAGCTGAGAGAAGAGGCATACAGTATGGCTGTTTTGAGATGTTTGGGGAAAGGACAGCGAGAGACAGACAGTTGCCATTGACATCTGATCATATGCTGGGTAATCATTTCATGATAATAAGATTGAGTTCCTCATATGTTCACAAGGAGATATTGTGACAGTGTACATACTGTATGTAAATACCATGTTAGGACATAATACTTAAAGTTAAGATGACTGACTGGGTAGTTTTGTCTCGATAAATAGACAGCAGTTAAGATGAGAGACAAGCAGAGAGGAGGAGGAGACAGGCGAGAGGCACAGGATGATTAATTCCACCAGGATGTGAGGACGTTCTGTAGGATTCCACCATGAAGAGAGAGAGAGACGGGTTAAAACCAAAATGGAGGAAAGATACGTTTTTATCATGATATTAAGATCCACTCAGGAACAGAAAGTTACTGTATGCAACCATTTTTAAGAATACCGTAGCTTATTTGGAACGTCAACCGCCATTTTGTACTATTTTTACGTAAGTAATTATCTTCAAAATAAACGTTTGTTTTTATGTGATGAATCAGAATTACTGCGGTCTGCTATCCTGGCGTAATTATGAAAATGACATAAAAGTAAATTTAACATACCATAGTCAATAAATCTGTCTTAGGCCAAGTCCATACGGCCGCATGCAAGGGCGTGAACAAAAGGCCGTACCTCTATGCGGCAGGCCATAGAACGCGCGATGAAGCGCGACGCGCGGGCGATTTTCGGACAGACAACACGTTTTGATTTTGTCGCGCGACGGCCAGATCGTGAGCGGTTTAGCCAATGAGGGCGCACGTCATACCATTCCCAAAGGTCATGGATCGCTCAATATATAGGCGCGCGCATCGGAGTGCTTACTATATCTGAGATCTTAGAAGGCATAAAGTAATGTATTGTTTTTATCCAGACCAGAGAAACAATCTGAGATGATTCTAATTGAATTAATTACCATAACTGGTATGTGGTCAGCACATACACGCTGCCTCAAAGCAAGTACTAAAGGGATCAGCAGGTTTCCAGCACAAATGAGCTCAGTGACAGATACATTGTTCTTATTCTAGGTAATGCGTGTCCTAGCAGGAAAAAGTCCAGTTGAGCCCATCGTTTTATGTTCACGTGACCCCACCAAAACGTAAACTATTAAGCTTTGTCTTTTATAGGAGTACAATAATATTTGTTATTGTCATTAAATATTATTCGATAATTATATTATGCATGCCTCATTTAAAGAGTAACCCAAACAAACTATTGGTGTAGTCAGGAAGGCAGGATAACGATGAAGCACGTGTACAGCTTCTAGCAATTAGTTGGGAAAGACAAAAGTTGTTGAGAGCTGTCTTACAGATCACATAGCTATGATTACCAGACAGATCATCATTGACGAGATTACTAAAACCTATTCTAAAATCTTATCCATTACACTAAGGCTGCGTCCAGGGTTGCAGCAGCCGTGCGGAGGCGCGCTGAGGCTGAGGGAAAGCGGGTGCTTTCCCTGGCCTTGGTTAGTGCGCCGTCAGGGGCGGGCCAGTGACGTCACGGAGCTGGTTCGTCCTCATTGGGCGAATCACTCACGTGACCGTCCCTGCGCTCCCGTGAGCGCTTGAATCTAAAATTTTCCTAAGACCTACGCTTCCGCACGCTTGCGGAAGCATGTGCGAGCCCCTGCTAAAGCCGCTCTCATTGAGGCTGCAGGGGCTCACTGGTAAGCGAGAGCGCGCCTAAGCGCTGACCATGCCCGAGGCCTAAAGGTGGTTACTGTTTATAGCAGGGGTGCTCTACTCCAGCCCTCAAGACCCCCCAACAGGTCAGTTCTTCAGGATATCCCTGCTTCAGCACAATCAGTGGTTCAGTCAAAAAAAAGAGCCTGTGATTGAGCCACGTGCTGAAGCAGGGACTCATTGAGTCATCTGCGCTGGAGCAGGGATATTTTGAAAACCTGACCTGTTGGAGGTGTCGGGGGGGACGACAAGCCTTGAGTACTGTACTTACTTACACTCATAGTGTTCTGCAAGTAGTAAGACATATTTTTGTTCATAATGAAATTCTAAAATTCGCATTTTCACTAAAAAACTTAAACGTGTTCTTTTTTTTGTGTATGTCATAGGCAGGGAAACTAGACAACTGTGTATATTGAGAGTTGTGTATCAAGTCTTTGGTGCAAAACCAGTGTAATTCTGGCAATATGGTTTACCAGTATACACAGGAAAAACCAGGGGAGCGGTTGCACCTTAAAATAAAAACAAAATCTACATGGTGTAATATTGTTAGCACAATGAAGTGGTTTCTAAGAAACTAAGAAAACTAAATGAGGAGGCTATAACACATATAACCAACCAAACAGTGTGGTAGAGGCTATAACACATATAACCAACCAAACAGTATGGTAGAACCATAGGAGGAGCTTGAGATCTCAAGTAGAGACAATACACAGGGATAAAACAAACACTTTTATCCACAAACGAAAGAATTGGAGGCTTACAGGATCCAAAAGGATAATCAGCATAGGGAGTATATGATCTTCCGATTACTGCACATCACCGATCACTGATCACTGCTGCTGCTGCACGCCACCCGACTGTGTCTCGAACAGCCGTCACGTCACTTCCGGAATTCCGGCCGGTTGGAGATGACGTCACGGGCTCAACGTTCTCTCTCTCTCAGTCTCAGGGTCACACTCAACGCGTTTCGACGCTCTAAAATGACGTCTTCATCAGGAGTGCTTGTGACCTGCTCTAGGGGTCTTTTTATACCCACTGGAACTAACTATTAACCCCTCCTCCAAAAGGTTAACTGTTAAAACACCATAGCTTTTGGGCAGCTGTCATATCTATCCCATATATCTAGGTGCGGTTTTAGGAACAAGAAATTTTATATAATTCATAAAATATTTTAATAAAAAGATTCTCTCTTTAATGCAATGGGGAAAAGTAGAGGTGAAGTGAGAAAATAATATTTCTTTAAGTAAACATTAACCCTTTAGATACCTTTTCGGTGATTACATACAGTTAGGTCCGGAAATAATTGGACACTGATACAAGTTTTGTTATTTCGGCTGTGTACCAAAATAAATTCAAGTTACAGTTAAATAATGAATATGGGCTTAAAGTGCAATCTATCAGCTTTAATTTGAGGGTATTAACATCCAAATCGGAGGAAGGGTTTAGGAATTACATCTCTTTAATATGTAGCCCCCTCTTTTTCAAGGGACCAAAAGTAATTGGACAATTGATTCAAAAGCTGTTTCATGGCTAGGTGTGGGCTATTCCTTCGTTATTTCAGCACCAATTAAACAAGTAAAAGGTCTGGAGTTGATTCCAGGTGTGGCATTCGCATTTGGAAGCTGTTGCTGTGAACCCACAACTTGCGGTCAAAAGAGCTCTTAATGCAAGTGAAACAGGGCATCCTTAGGCTGCAAAAAAAAGAAAATCCATCAGAGAGATAGCAGGAACATTAGGAGTGGCCAAATCAACCGTTTGGTACATTCTGAGAAAAAAAAACACGCACTGTGGGCTCTGCAACACAAAAAGGCTTGGACGTCCACGGAAGACAACAGTGGTGGATGATTATAGGATCCTTTCCATTTTAAAGAAAAAACCCTTTACAACATCCAGCCAAGTGAAGAACACTCTCCAGGAGGTAGGCTTATCATTATCCAAGTTTACCATAAAGAGAAGACTTCATGAGAGCAAATACAGAGTGTTCACCACAAGGTGCAAACCATTCATAAACATTAAGAATAGAAAGGCCAGATTAGACTTTGCCAAACAATATCTAAAAAAGCCAGCCCAGTTCTGGAACAGCATTATTTGGACAGATGAAACTAAGATCAAGCTGTACCAGAATGATGGGAAGAAAAAAGTATGGAGAAGGCTTGGAACGGCTCATGATCCAAAGCTTACCACATCATCTGTAAAACACAGTGGAGGCAGTGTGATGGCATGGGCATGCATGGCTTCCAATGGCACTGGGTCACTAGTGTTTATTGATGATGTGACAGAAGACAGAAGCAGCCGGATGAATTCTGAAGTGCATAGGGATATATTGTCTGCTCAGATTCAGCCAAATTCAGCGAAGTTGATTGGACGGCGCTTTACTTTACAGATGGAAAATGACCCAAAACATACTGCGAAAGCAACCCAGGAGTTTTTTAAGGCAAAGAAGTGGAATATTCTGCAATGGCTGAGTCAATCACCTGATCTAAACCCGATCGAGTATGCATTTCACGTGCTGAAGACAAAACTTAAGGCAGAAAGACCCACGAACAAACAACAACTGAAGACAGCTGCAGTAAAGGTCTGGCAAAGCATCACAAAGGAGGAAACTCAACGTTTGGTGATGTCCATGCGTTCCAGACTTCAAGCAGTCAATGCCTGCAAAGAATTCTTGACAAAGTATTAAAAATGAAAAATTTATTTATGATTGGGTTAATTTGTCCAATTATATTTGAACCCCTGAAATAAGGGGACTGTGTATGAAAATGGTTGCAATTCCTAAACGTTTCATACGATATTTTTGTTCAACTCCTTGAATTAAAGCTGAAAGTCTGCACTTCTATTGCATCTCGGTTGTTTCATTTCAAATCCATCGTGGTGGCGTACAGAGCCAAAATTATGAAAATTGTGTCAGTGTCCAATTATTTCCGGACCTAACTGTATATACAAATCATAGCTTTTATGTAAACTTCACAAATTGAAGATACAGTGGCCTTTTCTATAAGCCACTGATTCTGAAGTGTTAATTACATACTAAGTGACAAGAACCACTATGTTACAATTTCCCCTTGACAGTTATCAGAAAATAGATTGTTAGCTCTTCAGGGCATTCAACACTATATAAAAAATAAATATTAACAATAAAGAAACAAGATCTCAAAATGTGCATGAGTGCACAAGGATTCTTAACAAAACCAAGAAGCAATATTATATTGAGTTTCCATTCTAGATATAACAATATAACATAAAGAAATGTTATATGCTTGTTTTGTGTAAAAGCATAAGCTAACTTCCGGTCTATTACTAATACATTGGTGGTTAAGTTAAGCAACATATTGTGACAAATGCTTATTTATGCTTAATTTTGCATTTGTACTACTGCATGGTACTTAATCATGCAGGTTTTTGTTAATACTGTTTCAGTTTTGACATTTTCCCCATGTAATTGGCTCCAAATGAGGCTGCTATCTGAAAAGTATGCATTGTAACTCCTGGATTATGATAAATAAATTCTTTATATGATCCTCTTGCGTGGGTGAATAGAAGTGTTGACCTTGAATATCCCTTTTCTTAAGAGCAGCTCTCTTTACCCTTCGGTCCAATCCAATTCATTCTGAACAAAGTGGTACAGTGATCAGACTTATAAGAAAACTGTCTCTTGCCATTATATTACACGCCTTAAATTGTAGGAAGGACCAGTATTATGCTGCGGCCAATTCTGAAACAGGAAGAATTCAAATATACACCATTTAGGGAAAATGTTTATTATAATACATTTCTTGTTCTCTATGCTTTCCATTTGTGGTCCTCCTACAAACGTCCTCTCTTGCAATTTTATTCTGTGTCCTATGTATTTGTTTTTTTTTCACTAGTTATTATGACACTTCTAGTTTTTCACCAGTTTTAACTGCAATGTACTGTAGCTCACACACAGCAAAAATAGTGCATTTAAATGTTCACCCCATAAACGCCGCATACATGTCGCGCATCCCATGCTATTGACTTATATCATTGTTTTGAATCCGCTTTTCTCTCTGCTGTGGAGGAGACACGCTGGACACAGTCTAAAATTGGTAGTGTTGGAACTTGCTGAAAGGGTCTATATCTTGACGTGGTTGCAAAACTGACATGTTTTGGCCAACAGATTGAACTGAATGACCCATACTTATGAGAAGAAAAAAAAACATAGTTACATAGTAGTTGAGGTTGAAAAAGACCAGTTCATCAAGTTAAGCTATGTTAAATTTTGACACACTCATCCTATATTTAAATTTACAGTATTTTGATCTAAGGAAGGCAAAAGAAAAACCCAAATGAAACCTTATCCAATGATGTCTCATAAGGGTGGGTGGAATAGATTCTTTCCTGACTCCAGCAATAGCAATCGTATTTCTCTGACGATCAACATCCTTCCCATGTTTACTTATTTGGTATATCCCTGTATACCTTTCCTTTATAAAAGGATGTCTAACCTTTTCTTATAGATTGCACCTGCCATCACAGTCTCCATGGGTAATGAATTCCATATTTTAACTGCCCTTAGTCTAAAGAACCATTTCCTTTGTTGTTCATGAAATCTCCTTTCCTCCAGTCTTAAGGGATGTCCCTGTCTCGTTTGTACTGTCCGTGGCATCAATAGTTATTTTGAAAGTTCCTTGTATTGACCATGAATATATTTGTATATAGTTATCATGTCCCCTCAAGATCATTAATAAATAAGCAGTGACCCCCCACTACCGATCCTTGAGGTACTCCACTTAAACCTTTAGCCCAACCTGAAAAGGCTCTCTATTGTGTATACTTCAACCGGTTTTCAATCCAGGTGCAAATATTTTTACTCTGACCAATTGCCTTCATTTTGTACACTAACCTCATGTGTGACACTGTATCAAAAGCATTGCAAAATCTAAGTAGACCAGATCAACTGAGTTTCCCTGATCTAAATTCCTACTTACCTCCTCAAAGAAAGTCCGGTCAGTTTGGCATGATGTATCCCTCATAAATCCCTGTCGACTATTACGAATACTATTGTTATTGGGTATTCCCGAATATTATCTTATAAACCCTTCAGTGCGCTATTGGCGTACAGTTTACATCAATAAAAGTAGCACCCAGGGGCCCTCATTGCCCCATGCTTGTTTTTTTAAGGACTACACTATTGCGTACTCTTCACATCTAGCCCAATGGCCAGGACTAAAACAGTATCACGTGATCGCTCCAAAGACCGGTGAGTGATGCGAAAGAGCCAGAGTGTCCGTGGCCACGGAGGTGACACGACTCTGGCACTGATGTGGTTAATAAAGCTTCAAGTATAGTAGCTTCCCTGCTATTGATGTCAGACTGAGAGGTCTGCAATTCCTTGGGTATGATATAGCTCCCTTTATAGAAATTAACTAAATCATTTGTGATATTGGTTTTGCATTGGGGCTTCTTTGTGTACTGTTGTATTACTATGCATCCATGTTGTTTACTGTGGTCAAAGTGTTATAGTACCACTATATTTTACTCACAAGATAGATAAATAGATGACCCTTTTCTCCTCTGTTAACATTAACTTTTTTCAGAATTGGGTTACACTTCAAAGACCTTTTTGCATCTTGTAGACTCAATCGTTTCCAAGCCTGTAAAACCCACTCAAACCTACACACTTAGGGTATTTCAAACTGTGAATTGTATAGTTTTATTAATTGAAGACTGCCCTCTGTTATTTAATTATTTAGTTATATAAAGGCATGGAAAGGTATATTTTAACATTGTGAAGAAGACTGAGATTTACTAAATTGTGTTAAACCAGGACACGGACAATTCAAGTGAGCCAGTTAGTAAATGTAAACCTAAATCATATTTATTTTTTACTGTCTATATTATGGTTAACCAATAGCCAAAAAGAAAAAAAACTACCTTTATTGCGTTCCAATTGATCAATTGATGACTCACATTCTTTTTAACCATTTCTCTGTGATTTTCTGTTATTGCATTGAACCTCTCTTCTGTATTCTTTTCAATACCTGGCACTTCATATTTTATTAGCATAAAACAAATAAGTCTTTGTTTGTTTCTGTAAGGGTTTATTTGGTTTCACAAATGACACTAACGAAAAATATTCACTGTAGAGTATGATTTTTGAGGAGCCTATAGGTTACATGGTTTAATTGTCCTTTTATTTTTTTGCCACAGTGCACAAAATGGCAAGCTTTCTTTTCCTTTTCTCTTCCTGTCTTTTCATCTTGTCTCGTTTTTTTTAATCACTATTCATTTTCCTCTCTGACTGCTTTACATTTGATCAAAAACCATCACAAAGAACTACATGTTTTTCAACATACATGGGGAAGCTTGAATGCTTCTAAATAAACAAGGCACATTAGGATGTGGCACAGATGTTTTAGATGTGACCTGTGTCATTGGCCAACATGGAATCAAAACATATTGCAATATATCACAACATATCACAGATGTTTTATAGGATTAAATAATGGTTTTGCAATATGTCATGAATTAATGGCCAGTGGTACTGATCATAACTCTAGGTTTTCATTCACCTACAGGTTACAAAGATTGTTCCCCAGAAGATGGATGGGTTTAGAGCTCGTCTGTTTCTCCATCCATGGGTACGTCTAGTTCAATGTTGAAGTTTGGGCCCTCGCCTGATCCCAGCCATCCAACTGGGGTCCTGTTGAAAGAAGGTCTATCGTTTTGGTTGAAGACAACCTCAGGCTCAAGTTCCATGGGAGCCGAGTCGAATGCAGGCATCTGGAAAGTCATCAGTTTTGATGCTTTCTCGTACCCCCCATAAGGCATTGCAGTCCTAAAACCAGGAGATAATACACATTACAAAAATCATGCTGACAAGAAGTACTTTGAACTTTGCTCACACACACTCTCTCCCCCTCTCACACACAGACATACTCTCCCCACCCACCTCCACACACAGACATAAACACACACTCCCCCCCCCCCCCCCCCCATACACACACAGACAGACACTCTCCCCCAAACACAGACACACACTCTCTCCCCCTCCCCCATACAGGCACACACTCTCCCCCTCCCCCAGACACACAGACACACCGACACAGACACACTCTCTTTCCCCCTCCCCCACACAGACACCCCTCCCCCACATAGAACCCTGGTTGAAAATCACTGCTTTAGTCAGTGTAACTCCGCAGTTACAATGTATTTTATATAACTAAGGTAACATTATGTATTGTTACAGTTTACAGTTCAAACTGCTGGAAATATTGGCAATAAATTATCAAACAGGAAAGTGTTACGAACATGTTGCACTGCTGGGAAAATGTGCTAAAACCTTATATAGAAATCACAGGATGCTCAGTATATTAAAACTCATTCAAAATTGAGATGCAAAGCTCATCAGCAGAAAAAAAATAACATACGCCTATACTGTACTTTGAAGCATATACTACATAATGACAGTATTAATATATATTACATGTAATACACAATCCATACTGCTACAAAGTTAAATATCTTGTATGACACCCAACCTTCTCAACAAACTGCATTATCTGTGGCATTGGCTCAACTCTGAAAGATACTCTAGTGCAGGCCTGCACAACTCGTAAAGCGAGAAGGGCCGAACTGCTCCAAGGAAAAAAAAATTGGGCCGCACGGGTAAAATCATCATCATCATCATCATCATCATCATCATCATCATCTCTCCTCCAGCACCTCTCATCATCATCATCATCATCATCATCCTCATATATCTCCTCCAGCACCCCTCATCATTATCCTCATATCTCCCCCAGAACCCCTCACTATCAACCTTTGCGATACTCCCCATCTATCTCTCATACCCCCATCTCCCCCTCACCCACACACAATACTCCCTCTCCACATCAAACACACAATACCCCCCTACACACCACACACATCCCACCCCCCTGCACCTCGCATCCTTCTCCCCCCCTGCACCTCACACCACGCTCCTGCCCCTCCTTCCCTGCACCTCACACCACTCTCCCGCCCCCCCCCTGCACCTCACATTCCACTCTCCCCCCCTGCACCTCACACCACTCTCCCCCCCCCTGTCACACCCCACCACTCTTCCCACCCCCCCCTGCACGCTCACACCACTCTCTCCGTCTCCCCCCCTCACTCCCCCCTCCCCCCTTCCGCCCCCCTGCCCCACACCACTCTCCCCCCCCTGCACCTCACCACCACTCTCCCCCCCCTGCCCCTGCACACCTCAACCACTCTACTCTCCCCCCCCACCCCACCCCCCCCCTGCACCTCACATCACTCTCTCCCTGCACCCTCACACACTCTCTCCCCTTGCACCTCACATCACTCGCTTCCCCTGCACCTCTCCTCTCCCTCTCCGCCTACATCACTCTCTCTCCCTCCTCACTCTCTTCCCTTCACCTCACATCACTCTCTCCCCTTGCACCTCACATCACTCTCCCCTCCCTGCCCCTCACATCACTCTCCCCCTCCCTCATCACTCTCTCACCTCCAATCACCCCTGCACCTCAACCCCCTGCAACCCATCACCCCCTGCCCTCATCCCATCACCTCACTCACCCCACTGCACATCACCTCCCCCCTCCGCATGTCACATACCCCTCACCTCACCCCCCTGCACCTCCCATGCAATCCCCCCCCTGCACCTCCATCACCCCCCTGCACCCCAATCACCCCCCTGCACTCCATCCCCCCCTGCACCTCCAATCACCCCCCGCACCTCCAATCCCCCCTGCCCCTCACCCCCTGCACCTCACATCACCCCTCACTGCACATCCAATCCCCTGCACATCCGTCACCCCCCCTGCACCTCCATCAACCCCCCTGCACCTCCAATCAACCCTGCCTCCACTCAGCACCCCTACCTTCCAATCACCCCTCTGCACCTCCAAATCCTCCCCTGCACCACACCTCCACCCCCTGCACCTCACACAACCTCCTGCCCAATCACCTCCCCTGCACCTCACCCCACCCTGCACCTCCATCACCCCCCTGCACCTCACCCATCACCCCTGCACCTCCAATCACCCCTTCACCTCCAATCACCCCATGCACCTCCAACACTCCTCACCCTCCATTGCACCCCTGCACCTCACTCACCCTCCCTGCCTCATCACATCTCCCTGCAACCTCACCCCTGCACCTCCAATCACCCCCCTTGCACCTCCAATCACCCCGCACTCACCCCCTGCACCTCAATCACACCTCCTGCACCTCCAATCACCCCCTGCACCCCCAATCACCCCTGCACACTCCAATCATCACCCCTGCCCCTCCAATCCCCATCACCGCCCCCACATCACACCTCACCCCTACTGCACATCACTCCTCCCCCTCCTGACATCACATCCCCTGCACATCCATCCCCTACCTCCAATCACCTCCCCTGCAACCTCCAATCACTCCCTGCACCTCCAACCTCCACCTGCCCCCTCCAATCACCCTGCACTCACCCCCTGCACCTCACCCCCTAGCACCTCACATCCCCCTCCTGGCACTACATCACCTCCCCCCCTCCTGCACACACTCCCTGCACCTCCACCCCCCCTGCACCTCCAATTACCCCCCTGCACCTCCAATCCCCCCTGCACCTCCACACTCACACCCCCTGCACCTCCAATCACCCCTGCCCTCATCACTGCCCTCCAATCACCCCCTGCACCTCACATCACCCCCCTCATCCCTCCCCCCCCCCTCCTGCACATCACCTCCCTGCAACCTCCCCCCTCCCCGCACCTCCAATCGCCCCCCTGCACCTCCCAATCACACCCCCTGCACCTCCAATCACCCCTGCACCTCACATCCACCCTCCTGCACATCACCCCCCCCTCCTGCACATCACATCCCCTGCACCTCACCCCCTGCACCTACATCACCCCTCCTGCACATCAATCCCCTGCACCTCACCCCCCTGCACCTCACATCACCCCTCCTGCACATCACATCCCCTGCACCTCCCCCCCCCCTGCACCTCCAATCACCCCCCCTACCCCAACCCCTCACCAATCACCCTGCACCTCCAATCACCCCTCACCTCCCTGCATCACCCTGCACCCTCCAATCACATCACCCCTGCACTCACCCCTTGCACCTCACATACCCCTCCCTGCCCTCACATCCCCTGCACCTCACACCCCCCTGCACCTCCAATCACCCCTGCACCTCCAATCACCCTGCACCTCCAATCACCTGCCCTCACCCCCTGCACACTCCAATCACCCCCTGCACCTCCAATCAACCCCTGCACCTCCAATCACCCCCTGCACCTCCAATCACA
Source organism: Ascaphus truei (assembly GCA_036426205.1). Classification (NCBI taxonomy): domain Eukaryota; kingdom Metazoa; phylum Chordata; class Amphibia; order Anura; family Ascaphidae; genus Ascaphus; species Ascaphus truei. Next base: position 69,705,851 of record CM071573.1, on the reverse strand, counting down.
CCCTGCACCTCCATCACCCCACATCACCCCTACTGCACATCACCTCCCCCCTCCTGCACATCACATCCCCTGCACTCACATCCCCTGCACCTCCAATCACCCCCCTGCACCTCCAATCACCCCCCTGCACCTCCAATCAACCCTGCACCTCACCCCCCTGCACCTCACCCCCTGCACCTCACCCCCCCTCCTGCACATCACCTCCCCCCTCCTGCACATCACATCCCCTGCACCTCACCCCCCTGCACCTCCAATTACCCCCCTGCACCTCCAATCACACCCCACTCCATCCCCCTGCCACCTCACCCCTGCACCTCACTCACCCCCTTCACCTCACATCACTACCCACCCCCCTCCCATCCTGCACATCACAATCCCCCCTGCACCTCACCCCCCTGCACTCCAATCGCCCCCCTGCCCCTCCAATCCAACTCACTCACCCCTGACACCTCCAATCCCCCCTGCACCTCACATCACCCCTGCACCTCACCCACCCCTCCTGCCAACCACCCCCCCTCCTGCACATCACATCCCCTGCACCTCCAATCACCCCCCCTGCCCTCCAATCACCCCCCTGCACTTCCAATCACCCCCCTGCACCTCCAATCACCCCCCTGCACCTCCAATCACCCCCTGCACCTCCAATCACCCCCTCCCTCCATCACCCCTCACCTGGCACCTCACATCAGCCCCCCTGCACCTCACCCCCCTGCACCTCACCTTACCCCCTGCACATATCCCGTTCGGATCAGGGGGGGGGGGGGCGCCGCAGAAGCTCAGCTGGCTGTGACTTCCCCCTCCTCCCAACGTTGGCGAGCGGGGGGTGGGCGGGGGGGGGGAGGGAGCAAGGGCGGAGTGGGCCCTGCGCATGCGCGCCGGTACCCCTGCGGGAATCGCCGCCATTTTTTTTTTTTTCAAAGTTTTTTTTTTTTTTTTTTTTTCAAAGTTTTTTTTTTTCAAAGTTTTTTTTTTTTTTTTTTAAATCTCATCGAGGGCCGCACAGAGAGGCCAGGCGGGCCGCATGCGGCCCGCGGGCCGCGTGTTGTGCAGCCCTGCTCTAGTGGGTGTTTCTACAAGACAGTGCATTATATAAACAATATTACTAGACCCTATTTTGTAGGACACATCAGTTAAAGCTGCAGTTCAGTCTTTTTTTTATTTATTTATTTTTTTACTTCAATAGTTTCATGTGGGCAATCTCTAATTACCTAAAGAACTGCATAGCTGCCGGTCAATTCGTTCTCCCTCTATTGATCGGCAAAGTTTGGCGACATCTTTAAATATGGGTAATGTAAATCGTTGCTATAGGAATAAGCATGCTTGTTAAAATAGAATACAAGAAAATTGGTCTTTCAAAGTAGTTTTTTTTAAAACAGAAAATGCTAAAAGTATTTTTTCTTACTACAGAACTGATTTATTAAAAAAAAACACACATGCAGGATATTGCCTGAACTGCAGCTTTAAAAGCACAACTACAGCACTCCATGTGACTGTAGTTTTAGAATATTACATCGCAACATGGAGTCCCGGTTTGGCAATGTTAAGCTTGGACTTCCTGTTTGATTAAATTAAAGCATTATAACTTTTTCTCACCTGTTGAATGATTTGTAATTGCACAATTCACCCTTGGGACCAAAATCTAGCAAGTCGATGCCAATTTTAGTTGTTTGCTGAGGTTTGGCTCCCATTGCTCTGTCCCAGGGGGAGATGTAGGTCTTAAAGACGGTGATCTGCTTCCCACCTTCACCTCCTTTCTCACCTGACTGGCCATCTGAAAGGATATAGCAAGAAAAGAGAGAGAACACAACAAAGGAAAATAAATTGGTCAATACACACACACACACACACACCCCACACACAACACACACACACACACACACCACACACACACACACACACCACACACACACACACACACACACACACTATTTAAATGTTCTTTTATTATTTTGGTCATATATTCCATTGTTAAAATCCTCCATTGTATCTACATTGCTGGTAAGACACTGATCATTCCGTACATGTTACACAATGAATTTTCATTGTGCTGCTTTATAACTCCATCCTTCTCATTTCATTTTATCCTTCCCTCATAATCAAAGTAAAAGTCCAAATTAGAGAATTCCATAAATGATAAAGCATTTGCATGCAATACCCAAATACACACTTGAAGATAAGTAAGTACTTTTAAATATCCTCAGAGGATAAAGAAAATACAAAAGTTTTCCCACATAAAATATGCTATAATATATTATTACATTTTTTTTTATGTAAGTGGAGTATAATAACAAAAATAGTACTTGCCTTTTCCTCCTGTTCCTGCACCGTCAATTCCTCCACCCCCTTTTCCACCACTGCTAGAGCCACCAGCCTGACCAAGAGCAGCAGCGCCTTTGCTCCCTGGCTTTGGTGGAGGTATGGGTGGCTGGTGACCCCCAGACCCATACTGACCCCCCGACATACTGGACACCATCCGTCCACCACTGTGTACCAACCCATAGCCACCTCCTCCGACACCTATTTGTCCTCCAACAGATGGTATAAATTTCTGGAAGTGGTCCTAAAGATAAGTTAGAGCTTAAATTAAAAAGTAAAACTTTTGTCCAAATGTTCATGACTGTAGTACAGTATGTTTCTTCAGAGTGTGAGTAAGGTATATAATTTGGACTTGGACATTCAGATACAAACCAAGAGAAAGTATATTGACTACACAGTCAACGTTTGTTAGATGGCCTGCATTGCTTATGTTACTAGTAAAATAAAGTGATAAAAGACAATTGCCAATATTTTAATAAGCAGTGTTTTGTCATAACACACCTCAGCACTGGAAGACACCATACAGCTCATTGACTTGAATGGTTGCAAGGTGTCTGTTGTCAGTGCTAGAAATTGTCATGGCAGAAGACACATTCGTCATTTATCAATAGAAAGTATGACTCACTTTATGTGGATTAATAGGTACTTCATATAGAAAATTAATCATGCAAAGGCAGAATATTTGTACTGTGCATGAAGTTTCTGGCCCAAATATATGTTGCAGTAAGTGCCTGAATTGGGGTCCTGTGATTCAAATGTCTGTGTCCAATCAGTTGGCATTGCAGATTTGGATCTTGTAACCTATTTTGTGCTGAGCCAAATACACTGCATTAAATTTGCTGCATAAGGCCGTTCTTATAGTCCCGGCGACGCTGACGTCACACTGCGGTCGCTGAAAAAATCAAATTGAAGTGACTTCCAGCGATCGCGACCAAGCCGTAAGCGCACACAATGGAGTCAATAAATTTGTTTTGACGCAGCGTCGCCGGGACAATAAGCGCGGCCTAAGGCTGAGAGGTTTGTAAACTATACTGAGATGCTTGCTATATAATGACCTGGACCATTTGATCAGGCTAAATTAGTCCCTTTATACATGGTGCTTTAGAATGACCTAATGTTGCTGTTTGGCTATTTAAAAGGCTCCAGCAAAGCTAAATCAAACACCTGGAGTATGAATTATAAGCTACACTAGTATTCTGCCACTGAGAAAGTAAATGCAGTCTCTGTAAGCAGAGAAAATCTGTAAACTAGCTCCCAGCCCAGCTGTTCCTTCAGCTAAATATAGACAGAAATACAAGAAGTAAAAACCCGGAGACTCACTGGGATTATATAACCCTGTGTGCTTTAAGGCTTTAGCTTTAGAACAGAACACATGAGAGGGAGCACAGAGGTGCAGCAGTTACAGAACCTGCACGTAGCACCAAGCAATCATTTTTATTTGTTGTCCTTCCAGCTAAATAAAAAAAAACTATCCTCTAGTGCTGGAGAGGCTTGATGTAACAAGGGATCTCAACAGTTACTATTGTTAATTACAGCAAATAAGAAAAACTCTTTATTTGCATGCCTCCAGCAAAGCTCGCGTTGTAAGGACTTGGGTATGGCTTTCAAATCAGCCATGTTACTAAGTGGTTTTATTCCATACGACACCTGCCATAACCAGAAGACACCACCTAAGGAGGCAGAAAAATCAACTGCTCTTTTCCCTTGAGGATATTGTTGCCATGGTCTGTCTTAATACTGTGGCCGCATGTAACCACACTAATGTACCTTCCCACTAATGCCATATCAACAGTATCATAATGAGCATTCCCTGTTTTATATTCCCATTTGCTAGTCTAGTAACCAGTTTGGTGTGAGTGTAAGTTGTGAAGAAACACCATCTTATCTTGTTAGAACACTGTTGACTTATTTGGCAGATAAGCTCTCATTTGTAAATTCCAAGTCTACACTCAAGATTTGGATGGTAAGTAAAGATGTCGGTGAGAAAATGATCGCCATTAAAGTTGGTGCAGTAACTTTAAGATTACTCTCAAGGCACTGATGTCACTGAAAGGTAAGACTGACCCTTGCTGTGATGTACTGCTGGCTCCTCTAGGTTCCCTAAAGGGAATGATTGAGGCCACCACATGTGTTTCTATTTTCACTAGTCTGATGAGTAGTTTCTTAAACTGTTGCAGGGTTACTCTAAATGTTTCTGTCTCTTAGGAACAGCTATCAGTTATGTTTCTTTATATTTGGACATCTTTAAAGCAGTACTTTCTGTTCATGGCCTCCCCTCTTGGAAATGAACATGCTGCAATACTTTGCAAAACTGCACACTTCCAACTGTCTAAAACATTTGGAGGTGATACCCCATAATATGTTCTGCTGCACTTTAATGATGGTACTCGTCCTATGTTCTTTCCCCTAGTGCAGGAATCAATGATTGAGGCACCTGTGCTTAAGTAGGGATAGCCTTAAAACCTGACCTGTTAGTGGCCCCCTGAGGACTGGAGTTGGCCACCCCTGTATTAGTGCCTTCTAACCTACTACACCAAAATGAGAAACCTTTACTGTGGGTAAAGGTTATTGATGAAACTCATGCCAATGATGATAGGTAAGATGCATACAGTAATGTGTATTTGCGCAACCACTAGCTATACAGCATATTCTCTGGACATTGAACTATGAACAATTGGAAGTGTATAGAAATATGTGTTATAATTAATTATGCAGCAGGTTTATTTTATGGTGGGAAAGGAGGGAGCCAGCCACCAAATGCGTTAACAGTCAGCTGATAAAATGAAGATGTGATCCAGCACACACAAAGATTACATTAAACAATGCATCTCCACATGAACCTTTCTAAGGACAAAGACTGACAGTGTTAGCTTTGTCCTTGGCCATTCTGAACAGAAACAATGGTAGCAAAATAAAAATGATGGGTATTTATTTAGTTTCAAATCAAATAAGGAGAGCAGGCATAAAAGCCAAACATGGCATTCAATGTTGCAATAATGCTTCTAGGTGTTTTGTGTGGTTACTCAGAAAATAATGCAATTTTAAGAAACCTTAGCCCCAAGTGCAAGTTGTCAGATTCAACTGCTTTGTGTAAATTAAAATGACTGTTCTTACATCATATGTATTTATTGTTAAATGGTTCAGTGTGGATCCACCTGCTCTAATTGGGTGACATAATAAGTAATGACTATCATGACCACTAATAATTTCAGGTGACTTTATTCCAACCAAAGACTAATTTAAAGACATACTTTTTTTATGATATATTAAATGAATTTAAGAGCAGCTGATTTAAAGGCAGCGGATATTCATGAAACTGCAATAGTGCCGATCAGGGAACTATCACAGATACTTCAATGGGACTTTTACAAAAACTACTTGTACAAAATTGTAATATAAACAGATCTCCTGGATTAGTGTCAAATAAGGTGTGCAGACAACTAGAAAAATAATGTTTTTATATTGGTGTTTTTAATTTCATGTAATAATAAAACCTAGTGATATTTTCATTCATTAGGAAATAGAGATGAATATCAATTATTCATACATATGATGAAGCCCAATCATTAAGGATTCAGTTACTTAGAAGACTGATGCCCACATTAATAATTTTATAACAAGCTGAAAACTTAAAAAAACAAAAACTTAATTAGGATCCTTGTCTAAATGTACTAATATTATGGTATTGGGCAGTTGGATCCAAACTAGTAATATAACATTGGTTAGGGAGCCAGAGCAGAAGTCACAGCCGTTTAAAGCAGCAGTGCCTCTTGTTCAAAATGTGTATGTCTGCTACAACACCTGTATCATTCCAGAACACCTTCCCTTGGAACAATAGCCATGGGTAGTGCTAACAAGGACACTGGACTTCTACATTGTACTGGTCCTTTTTGGTTATAGTGCCTCTTTCCTAAAGCTCTACAAATTAACAGGGTGACATATGTTAAGTTTGAGGTGCCACAATTCACTTCTACTAATCTCAGATGATGAATTGGAACACTGTGCTTGAGAATGATTAGAGTGCACTCAGAGTTCAATAATATTTAGTCTGAGTCTGTCTTCCAGTCTCACCCCAAGTTAGTGAGACTTGACAGGCCGACATCTTACCAAGGAATTGTCGGAAAACACGTCAGGATTGTTTTCGTAGATGAATTTTTCCACCCTCTTCTTGCGAAGCTTAAACATCTTGGATCCTTTATTGCTAAGTAATGATAGCTCCTCCAGCATGATATCTCTTGGGACACTTATCTTCTTCCCTAAATTTAGGCTGGAACTCTCTTGCTCTCCTTCTCCTGAAGCTACAAAACACAACCAGTAAGACATTTACAAAGTACAGACTGGTCCTTCTCAATATCCTATCTAAACAATTGTGTCAAGATGAATCAGGGTGTGTGTTATTTGGTTTTCATATCAATATTCAAAAGACTGAGCATCCATTACTATGGAAATAGGTGCACTACTTACTGGTGCTTAACTAGAAATCGGTTGAATAAGAAAACTAAATAAAAACCCAAAAAGGAAAATGTCTCCGCAAAACACTGTTTAAGTGAAATTATAATTCCTAGAAATAGTGTGGACATTACCAACTGTACTGAACTGACTCATATAGCATCGGTCACTTAAACCTACAAGATTCAAACTTGTGCTATACCCCCTTTTTTTTTTTTTACTTCAGAGACTTTCCCCCCTCCCCGGTTTTCAAAATACTTATTCTTTTTAGTTGCCAGTTTGGTTTCTCGACTTTCAAAGATGTCACTGACAGTCATCCTCTAGAAACCTTCTGGCATGCTTGGCTAGTGGGATATAGCAACCATTTAGGTTTTCCAAATCAGCTGAAACATCAGCAACTAAAACAGTAAGTGTTTCTGGAACGGGGGGTTCACCGGAGCGATTAAGTTCAGGAGGACCACCCCGACCATCCCCACCACCCTGAGTATATGGGGCTGCTACGTTAAAACTGGCATTGAACCATAATAAACTGCCCTTGCTAACAATAACCAGGACTACCATAATATTAATTTTTCTTGTCATTTTATCAACGTAAAATGGCTCCCTGTCCCTATCACATAGAGGGATCCCCAGACTGTTCTTTCTTCTTAGCATAGGATGCTGAGACTTGTCGTTTTAGTACAACAATATAATAATAAAGACAGTAGGACCATATGTTCTCTGTGTGTACAGTATATCTGAGAAGGTTTATCTGTGAAGTAAACAGTATTTCTATGCTCTGTATTTGTCCTTAACATTATGCAATGTTTTTATTTCTTGGATTCTCCATAGGACTCTGCTAAATAAAGCTAGATTGAAATTAGCAGTCTTTGTGAGTTAAATAAAATGTTTGATCTTGTACAATTTTTGTAATTTTTTTGTAAATCATTGAACACAATGCCTTAAATCCATCTCCACATCAAGTTTTTGTTTTCACCTTGTATGAAGCAGGTGATATCTTTTCCTGATTGGCGATATATTATATTTTTTACATTTACCTGTACTGACTGAATTGTTGTACAAGAATTTCAAAATGAAACAAAATCTCAGGAAATGAGGCGCTCCGGTAGCTTGGAGTGATCCTATAGCTTGGAGTGCCGCGGTTCAAAAAATACATATATTTATACAAGCAGAATACTTCTCTAAATATTATAACCCTATTTTGAATTACTTTTGAGACTGTTGGAATATTTAGAAGCTGAGATATTACTGACAAAATTGTGAGTCATGGGTAGTATAGGTTTAACATAAAATTATGTGTCAAAGTATATCAACACTGACGAAACAATTTGATAGTTTTGTTTTTATACAACTATATTTGAGGTAATCAAAGGTTACAATAAATTAATGAATCCCATACAGTGGAGGGTATTACCCTATTCTGAAAAATAGGCTTTTAATCAAAAGGCCATGGACCATATTTATGAGCTTTGCGTATGTTTTGTAAATATGGCCACAGAACTCAATCAACAAATCGTCTAAAACAAGAGATATGACAGTGAGAAGAGACTGGTAACATATCAGTTTACCGTTATTATACCGTTATTATATAGAACAGTTCAAGAAACTGGCAAAGGACACAATACACAGAGCCTTATAAGACTCCCTCTACATAACACTTTTGGGGCTTAGTCACAAAGCTGATATTCTATTGTAGTTCCCATTACCAGCTCCTAAATTGACATATAAATAAATACAGGACTCACTATTTATCTCCATTATGATTTTTGTAGACTTTTTCCTCTTGTTTGGGGCAGGGGTTCCTGATAGTGGCATCACTGCAAATTCCTTCCATCAGGAGACAATACAAACATCATTAATATACTGAAGAGAAACCTAGTAGCACATTTCGGAATTCAGTACTGTATTGGCAAGTCACAAACAATCAATACTCAGTAAGAAGCTCTTGTAGATGGATTACTGGTTCACTGAGTTTCAGTGGCAGACATAAATTTACACCTACACCCACTGTATTACTGTATGAATCAAAATAAATTTCTATGTTGTATGACGTACCCCGACGTCCCTATTTTATTTCCTGTATCCCATTTGAAAAATACAAATTAAAAATAAGTTGGGGGGGAGAAAACTAGTCAAAGTAAGTATTACAAATATGTATTTATAACAATTATATAGCGCCTTTATCAAAGGGGCTGTACATTAGTTAGTAAAATAATGCTGGAGTTACATATGGAACATTTCATGTGATGAGCAGTGTCATTGTTAAGATGTCTTTGTGGTGGGCAGGGATGGGAACATTATGGTCAGGCTATGGGTTAGATGTATTGAGAGGTTGGTTGACAAGGGTTATATGCTATCAAAATATACAATTGCTCTAAATTATTGTTACTAAAAATGTTATCATTATGCTCATCTCAAGTGTGTCCTGCTCACTAAATTCTATGCAATTCTTGCCATATGCCAAAATAGCCAAAGGAGAGTTGAGGGTTGCAGAAATTCCTCGATTTTATTGTTTTCTCAAAAGTTTGTAATCAGTACAAACAGGACTTGGCACTAGAATTGCTTCACCATCTTGCTCTACAGTTACATATAATCATGCACTTTTCACTGTATGATCAGCTGAATTAAACCCATATTTTATGATTAGCCAGGATTTGACTAAAATGATGTCTGTCTGTGACTTGGTTCCTTGTGCTGTCACTTAATGTGCCACTATATTACTATATTTTGTAAATTTATACGTTCGAGTATTTCAACCTGTAGGACACGGGTGCTTAAGTTCAGTCATCAAGCCCCCCCTCCCCCCCAACAGGTCAGGTTTTTAGGATATCCCTGCTTCAGCACAGGTGGCTCAATCAGTCCCTGCTGCAGCACAGATGACGCAATCAGAGGCTCTGTCTTCAACTGAGCCTCTGATTGAGCCACCTATGCTGAATCTGGGCTATCCTGAAAACCTGACCTGTTGGGGGCTTGAGGACTGGAGTTGAGCACCCCTGCTGTAAGTTAAAGCCAAGCATTTTACAGTCTGCTTAAGAAAAAGGAGCATTTTGAGCTCCATCTGAGACTAGACACAATACATTTCTTAGGGGCTTTATCTTCAACAATGGCTAGCACCTGCGCTTGGGTGCTATAATGTATTTACTGTAGGTACAGCAACACCTAGTCCCTCACTTAACTCAAATGACATGTGTAAGCAGTAAAAGCAGCAGACTACCCAAAAATAAAAGCTCGGCATTGCAGGTTTTAACATTTCTATAAGTATTGTAAGTAAGAAAGAAAAACAACATGTCTGTGATAAGAAAATGTGTCCTTCAAATGATCTAACAGGGATTTTAACAAGAAATGTGCAATAACACCTATTTTTAGTAAAATGTGCAATAACACCTCTTTTTAGTAAAATAGGCAGTTTGCTTAAGGGTTTGTTCTGGCATAAGATAAAGACAATGATAGATATGTACAGTACAGTATTAAACTTAATATATACTAAAGAATATCTTGCATGAGACAACACAATGTGCCCAAGTCATGCCCCATGTAAACAAATGGAGGCCAATGACAATCATTCCATTGTTAAAGACTGGAGTGCGAGTGGCCTGTACACATCACAGGTTAGAAAGGAACATGCAAGTAGATCTGGGGAGGCTTCCTTACGTTTTCAAATGACAAAATTATGCTCAAATGTAAATGAGTCCTATATATTGGAGGATTTTTTTTACTTTTTACATGGTGACAGAGTATATGAAGAAAAGAGAGTGGTAATACAATGGAGCAATGGCTTGGATACATTAAGCTTCTATAAGGGGCATTGGCGCTTGATCCAATGTTCGATCAATTGACTTGAATGTCTGTTAACATGAGATTAAGCTGACACCTCTTTATTAGAGTTGATGGAATCTCCACCAGTGTCTTTGAGAAAGTCACTGTCGTCTCAGTTCAAAGGAAAGGTTACTTTGGATATTGTACATATGAGAGAATTGACTTTATAGTTGGTTATCTTGGAAAGAAGACAATTGGCATATATAAATGCCTCTTTCATACACAAGACTATAAATAAATTATAACTATGTTAATGAGAAGAAGGAATTTAGGATAAATGTACATGTCACAGGTAATGTACATTGGTACTATGTCTCGTCCCTGATCCAAGGGGCTCATTTTCTGTGCCAGAGTCACACACAGGTGCAAGATCATGTGGAGATGACACTAGCCAAACACAGGTGAGGCTAATACCTTAACCTTACTCTTCAGCATATGATTTTTTTATGTAGATAAAAATTGTAAGTAACTACAAAAAAAATTATCTTAATCTTGAAAATGTGTGGCTACAATTTAAAGGCAATCCAAGCCATTTTTTTCCATTCATTTTCATTATACAGGATTGAAGCAGGGCGTCTCCGGAACTGGACCCCATTATTTTCAGCTGTGGGGACCCCATGCTTCCGGAGGTACTTACCTCTGTAGTAGGTGTCAGTAGCCACTCCAGGGTTCACATTATGGCCGATTTTCAGCGCTCCCAGGCCCTGTAGGCCAATAGAAAGCTGTGACATCTTACGATGCGACTTCCTATTGGCCCATGTGATGCGGGAGCTTTCAACTGCAGAGCAGGAAGCAGGGGGTACCTGGACCTGAAATTAATGGTGTTCAGCTCCAGGACCCCTTCCCCCCCCCCCCTTAAATCCTATATTTAAAAATGGAAGAAAGAAAAACGCCATGGATTGCTCTTTTTAAAATCTGTTTCAACATTAAAATAGCAATCCCATTCTAACTAACTCCTATTTTCTTTTTTACAGTATTGGAACCAAGGGGCCCTAGTGAGTAGAACCACTCTATTTTCAGCACCACTAAGTATCTTGGGAACCGGGGCTTCTCAGAGCTAAAAATAACTGCGTTTAGATCCATTGGACCCTCTGCAACCCATCCAGTAAAACAAAATGGGGGGGGGGGGGATGAAAAAAAACCCAGTAGGGAGAACTGCTCCTTTAATTTGGCTTTCACAGCAAGAGTACTGGTAACTAAATGACTAAGGGGCCTATGCAGAGAGCAGCGAATTTTAAAATTGGCGAGTTTAATAAAAAGTAGCTTTTTTGGAGAGTTTTATTCTCCATATGCAGAAATGTGCGAATTCTGCTATGTTTAACATGAATGCGTGTGGCGAGTTTAAATTGGCGAGATGCGCGCTGCAGAAATGTGTTAAAAAAAATTTGCGTCTTTTTTTTCCCTTTGCTATGGCCGCGAGCGGCAGCTTCTTGCCAACTTTTTCTGGCGAGGCAAAAAGGAGACAATGGCGCGAACAGCCGCTAGATGCCGTTCGCGCCTCTCTGCATAAGGATATTTTTAAAACTGGCGAGATGGAGGTTCTCGCCAGCCGCGAGGCGAGTTTTAGAAATAGAAAAAAAAAATTGGCGCGTTTTTCGTAACTCGCCATTTTCTGCTGTTTTCTGCGCGATTTTCTCCAAAAAATGGCGAGTTTTGAAATAGCACTGCTCTCTGCATAGGCCCCTAAGAGTTAGTTATTTTGAGATTTTTGTAATCGTTCTAGGACTCGTCCTAAAAACTCAGCACATACAGAGTCAAATCCAAGAACAGTGTCCCAAAATAATTCATTAGTTCATTAAGAAGAAATCAAAATCGCATCACTGTTTTTCCAGATGGATGACTAGCTGTATATACAGCTGTATACTAAGTATAATTTCTAAGTCAGTAGAGAAACCATTATACAGTTTTGAAAGTAATTAAAAGGCCAAATATGAAAAATGATCATAATAAAGTGTGTGAATATAGAAAAGGGAGCTATAATTAACAACATATTTAATGTTGAGGAGCCCTATGACTAAACAAGTCACTAATTGTCTTATGTTTTCCATTTTATTTAGGAATGTACAGTAGCTCTACAATTAGCACTAGTTAACATAAAAGTATATTCTGATTTGAAGAATTGAATATTGGCAAATGACGTCATTCAAAAGGAGGTCGTAGTTTCACTGTACATGACTTCATGAGATTTGTAGACTATTGTGACTTCATGACTATGCACTAAAAAAAACAAGAGCAAACACAAAGACCTCACAGCTAAATGATGCCATAACTCTTAACTGATCCATAGTTCTCCATATTTACAGTTAAATTGTTATGGCACAGTAACGCAAACATTAGATGCTAAGGTACTTAAACGTTTGAACCGTGTCACGTGGCAGATCATCTTAATTATCTTTCAGAAAGTATTAAAGGAAAACACAATTCCAAGTTTTAAGGACTGACTGGTTAAATAACAAAGAATATGCATACTGTCTTACAAAGAAGCTTTGAGCTCCGTATGGTGGATATTTTAGGTTTCCATTGGTGCCCATGCAGGTTATGAATGTTAAATTATAATAGCCATAATGATCCCAGAGACCAGAAATCTTTGAATATTGTGATACAGGATTACAGAAAAAATGCTCAGTTGTTATTATGTAGAACCTTTTAGGTGCCTTGTTTGAATTTGGCTCCATCTATTGCACATCAACACCTTCTATCCAATAATTAATAGCAGATAATGTTTCCTCACTGCCTTGATCTGGCATAGTTTCTTTAATTGTGCATGATACCAGAAATTACAACAGTGTTTTTCAACAGGGGTTCCTAGGAACTCTTCGGTTCCCCGGGCAGCCCTAAAGTGTTCCCTGTAATTTTCAAGCCATTTGGAAATGTTACCAAATACAGAAGAATGTACAATGCATCTGATCTCAGACACGCTATTAGAGAGGGTTGGGGTTCTGCAGAAGTTCAACAATATAATTATAGGGTTCCTTAACCAAACAAAGGTTGAAAACCACGAATTAGATGTAGGCTATCTCTAGCATTGGACAAAAGGTTGTGTGATGCTTGAACTAGGTTACTTCCCACACACTACAGGCCACTACCTCATCTGCAGATCTGTAAAGACCTACTCGTCTCGTTTGAATGTCAGCAGTTGCAAGACTATCTCGCACATTTTTAACACCACTGATCTCGTAGACTTCAACTGAGTCTTACTTGATTTATACAAGGAAATATCATTTTATTTCACTCGGTACCTACAAATTTGACCAATTCCAGCACTTTAATGTTTACAATAGTGCATCTAATCTTGTAGAATCTCAGGTTACCAACTCCAGTGCTCAATGACCACTAACAGTGCAGGATTTAAGGCTATCCTCTCATTAGCACAGGTGGCCCAATCATTTTGATAGAATCACCTGTACTCAAGCAGAGGTGTACTTTAAACCTGCACTGTTAGTGGTCCTTGAGGAATGGAGTTGGGTACCTCTGTATGTAGTTCAGTTGCCAAAGGGCTGACGGTCAACGGGTCAGGTTTCCAAGATTTCATCAATGAACTAATTGACTTTGAGCTCTTATTATCACTAAAGCAACATGCTTCGGTTTGTATTACTTGCTACTAGAGATGTGCAATATTTTCCCTGACGTTTGCGATCCAGGCGCAATTTGCCATTTTTTCTTCTTCAATGTTTGCCCCCAAAAAATCCCCATTCATTACAAGTCAATCTACTGTCATTTTTCACAAATTTCTGACCCCAAAAAAATGAGTACTTTAACTTCTGCGAAGTTTTTATGAAAATTAAGAGAAATTAGCCCAAAAAATGTGCAATGGACATTTCAAGACATTTGCACATTTGTAATTGCTATGAAAACCTGGTCTGGTGGTGGCTCTTGAGGACTATTTTTTTTTTTTTTAACTTAAAATTTTTTATTGGCAAGTTTTCAAATGGGATACAGAAAATAGAATAGGTGAGGACTATTTATTTTATTTATAAAAGTGTTTTACCAGGAAGTAATACCTTGAGAGTTACCTCTCGTATTCAAGTATGTCCTGGGCACAGAGTTATGTTAGTACATGGTTGCATTAAATGAACAGAGTCCATGAAATGTCTGTAAATTGAATGTATTACCAGTTAGAGATAATATATGATTATTGGTGTGTGTAACAATTACAGGCAAGGTTACAATTGCGTTAGAAGAGGTACAGTAGGATAGGCCAGCAATGTGTTGTATTAGAAGAGGTAGGATAGGCCAGCAATGTGTTGTGTTAGATGACGACTAAGCTTGGGCAGCCTGTTTTAGACAATACACTTTTCTGGATAATTGTATTTTATCAACTTAACCTCTTTCTTTAGTATGAATGGTTTAAATAGATGTCACTGTCAGGCCTAGATAGCAGTCTCTATAGAATAACTCAAATGTATGGGATAAATCATCATGCTTTGGACAACCCAGGGACAGGAAGTCTTGAGTTCTTGTATCAGCTTGGGGGTTATTTATCAAAGCCTCCCAGCGGCAAAACTGAGGACAACAATAGCACCAAATGTACCAAGAAAATGAATCCCATTGAAATAAATGAGATTTTTTTTTATCCTTGATCAATTTGGGGCAGAGATGTTTAAACTGTTCCTGTTTTGTGGAAATATTCTAATTTGGTGAAAATGTTTTGTAGGGTGTTTCTTCAAAATGTTGTCCTTTGTGGTATTTCTATTTCAAATTGTATTGGAAAAACGAGGTCCCATTGCTCATGCGACCCTGCCCATCAGCGTCCTTTGACCCCGTGGCCATAGCCGAACTTTGACATTGATTTCACAAAAAAAGCATACTGTATATATTGCAAACAGTATCTACTGGTGCAGTTTATTTGACCAGTTTTCCCCCAATTTCACAGGACACATTGCTAAATTACCCAATTGTTTCACTGCTACTGAAATGACTATTTTTAAAACTGAATTACCTCCAATTAATGCAAAAATCCTGCCAAATTTAGGAATTTATTTTTCTACAGAATATATGACCCGGGCTGAACTGGTCTATTTTCTTAGTTCCTGAGATACATACAGTTTTCTGTACCTGTGCACTTCCTTGTTTTTTAAAGATGGCGCTCACGGTCTTCCAATGGAAAGTTGCCACATCATCTGTTGGGGGTTTCTATTGGCCCGCACTTTGGCATCCATTTTGTTTCCCCGGGAAGTGGGAAAAGACGGACATGCAAACTGTAAGTATCTGGTGAACTGGGTGGGAGGTGGGATCCCCAGAACTGAAAACAGTACTGTACAAATACTGTAACAAAATGACTCGCTAAGATTGCGGCTTTAAAAGTCAGTGGGAGTTGCAAATAAATGCACCAACCATTCAACATGCTCTGTAATATTACTAATATTTAGCACTTTCACAGTAAAGTTTAACATTCTTAGCATTCCGCTTTTATTCCCCCCAAGTTTAGCCCATTAGCTCTAGTGATAAAGACACTAGACAGATTAGGTTAACATGAGAGCTGACCCGAGGTTTAATTGACACATTATAAAATATTTAGTAAAGTCCTCACAATAATTGCAGATTTAACAAAGAAAAAGATCCAATTACTTTCAATGGGATTATTTTTCTTTGTCCAGTATGTGCAGTTTGTTTGTACTGTCTGTGCCCCGGTATTCCGGCTGGGAGACTGTAGCAAACAGATCCCATTAAAAGTGAAGGAAATGATTTTAAGAAAGAAGAATTGATGCACAACGCCCTCATGTGTGCATTAGATAACTCTTTCCCAAACTTCTACTACTACTCCATATAATCCAGGGGGTGGGCAATTTAGGTCCTCAAGGGCCACCAACAGGTCAAGTTTTCAGAATATCCCTGCTTCGGCACAGGTGGCACAATCAGTGGCTCAGTCGGAAGCAAGGGTATCTTGAAAACCTGATCTGTTGGCAGCCCTTGAGGACCCAAATTGCCCACCCCGCCCCTCCCTCAAATATTTACAGACACAAACAGGAGAAACCAGTGCAAAGCACATCGATAAACCCATAATGTACTGTAAATGTAACCTTGCACATTTTGTCACGTAGAAAATGCATTGGATGTTTGCACGTAAAAAATCTTTGAAATTTGACACAGTGAAAAACCTTGTATGGGTCTCATATGCCCATTAGCTCAGGCAGTACAAATAGTACAGACCCAGAGAGTATTTTTAATCGAGGGTGTACAGTGTAAACGTCACGCCTGACACATGAGTGGTTTAAAATGTCACCAGAGTGCTCAGATGGTCTTGACTTACTGGCTTTAAATGTGTTATTGGCTCATTAATTATGGATACATATTAGAGCACATACTAAGATGTCAATCACTAATGTGAAATGAATCATAAAGTGTTCCAAGAAAATTTTAATGATAGAGTTTTAACTGTAAAATATAACTCATGCACTCGAATTAGACTGAGATGATAAATTAAAAGGAAGAAAAAAAATAACTGAATTTATTTTGGCACTAATCTAAAATTGAAGTAAACATATCAAAACTGTTGTTCTTTGCCACGGGGTCTTCAATAATTTGTATATAGACCTTCACAGGAGTTAAATTGCCATCACACAGGATTATTATGGTTAAAAATACAGCTTTAGCCTGCGTGCAGAAGCAGGTCTGGGCTGCAAGAATGGGACACATTTGAGTCCAATTATGCTGCAAACATTCAGCATTCTTTACAACAGGAATTAAAGAGAAAGAAAGACTTTCTTTTAAAATAATGCATATACGCCAACCTACTCTGGCTCTGTTTGTAACTCTGTGGTCGAACAGAAGGAAATGTCAGAGGCAAATGACCAATATTTAAACTCTTTGAGGTTGCCAAGGCCCCAAAGGAAGCCAGAAATGTGACACTACCTGAATGTGTTCTGTATAGCCAACACCATATAAAGACCCTAACTGCATCAGCTGTTACA
The DNA here is from genome assembly GCA_036426205.1 of Ascaphus truei. Classification (NCBI taxonomy): domain Eukaryota; kingdom Metazoa; phylum Chordata; class Amphibia; order Anura; family Ascaphidae; genus Ascaphus; species Ascaphus truei. The sequence goes on along the minus strand of CM071573.1, from coordinate 69,688,359 downwards.
TTATTATTTATATGAATCTCAGGAGTTAGGTTATCCGGATTGTCATGGTATGAGCACCAACTCATGAATGATAACCCACTTTTATAGTACCTATAAGCAAGATACAGATCAAATAAAATGGACAAACTGAGCCTTTTGTGCTGAAATAAGATGGCCATAACTTTATATACACTCTAGTTAATAAGTCTAGAGCACTGTGAGACTTCCCGTTCCAGCACTTCATTCTGATCACTCAGAGGGTGCCATCCTTATCAAGATAAATCACACCCTCCTACACTTCTCTCATTGTGATAACACTTGCCTGAAGGGACAGAGCCTTGGTGGTCCTGAAAACATACTATTCACTTATAACATCAGTTAGCCACTAAATAAAAGTTATTATCTTTACCCTGTTACTTTACTCAAATATTTGCTTTCAAGAGCCACCAAGTGATCACCGCTTAAACATCCAGTTTGTGCTTTACGAAATAAATGGAGTTTCCAGTTTAATCCTCTGACAAATTGGTACTATATGATTTGTAAATATATGGTATGTTTTATTCCTGACTATAGATAAAACAGAAGAATTACAAGAGTGGACTTCAACAGGGCATTTAAAGGTCCAAGCAGGTATAAAGCACAGAGCCAGCCTAGTAAAACACTCCGAGGGGAGCTCACATTACCGTAGGAATATTTGACTGCAGTCTATATTCATCTCATACCCAAGAAGATCACTTTGCAGCCTCAGCAGTATTTCACTGCACAGAGCTTCAATTTCAGCCTGAGCATTTCAGCTCTTATAAATAATTGTGTTTATTTTTATTTATTTTTGATTCACAAAACCTTGTTGTTTTTAATTCCACTGTTACCCACCCACTTGAAGCTGTCATGCTATCAACGTGCTTACCTTAGTGCAGGAGCTAGGTGGTCAACTTTAGAATCAGCTGCAAGAGACTTCCTTCTGTATTATTATTCTGATAAACCTGCACGTTCTTGTCTTGTGGGCTTGTTCTGATTTTGTTTTGTCCCTTTGTGTCTTGGTAGGAAGAGAGAAGCAGCGGTGAGCAGGACAAGTGTATCGGGAAGTGTCTGCACAGGACGAAGTGCTGGTGCAAAGTGCAGTATATTTGACTCTTGGATGTTGCTTGCAGTGGCATCCTGCAGTTTATTAATAGTAAAAGGAGTAAGGGGGATCTCGGATAGCAAGAGCACAGGAGAGGGAAAAGAAAAAGTGGGTCTCAGCAGTAATAAAGTACATTCATTCTCATGTGAAATGGAAATCGAGGCCAAGCTGTTTTATGTTATTATTTAGGTGTTATTTACAGTATAAACATTGCCTTACAATAAGGGAGCTCAACTCCAGCCCCCTAACAGGTCAGGTTTTCAGGATATTCCTGCTTCAGCACAGGTGGCTCAATCAGTCCCAGCTTCAGCACAGGTGGCTCAATCAGAGGCTTGTTCTTTAAGCGACCCTCTGATTGAGCCAGCTGTACTGAAGCAGGGACTGATTGAGCCACGTGTGCTGAAGCAGGGATATTCAGAAAACCTTACCTGTTGGGGGTGGGGGGCTTGAGGACTGGAGTTGAGCACCCCTGCCTTACATCACAGTAATGTAGCATAACGTTTTGTTATCTGCCAATAACGTGAAATGAAGTATATCATAGTGTTACTCTAATCCAGACCCTGAAATAGTTTTTTTTTAAAGTTTTTTTTATTCATATTGAAAAAGAGAGGAAAGGAGATGGGAAATAACACCAGCAATTAACGCTGTCTTAGTAATATTCTACAGTACCTAACTGTGGTGCTACACTTTCAGGGTTTGGATATGAGTACCGCCAAGGTTTGGTATGACATAACTAATGGGCCATTAAGTCCCCACGTTAACCTTAACAGACTGTTAATGTTAGGAATGTTATGGGAAAACCTAATGTGGATACCATTTGCATGTCATCACCCTCGGGCATTATCGTTAACTCAATGCTCTTTACAGGAGGAAACATGACCTCATGTTACTGTGTGTTATTGTCCATTGAAGGTACACCCAGTGGCGGATTCCCCATTTGGCTGGGTAGCCTAGAGCGGCAATTTTTGGGTGGGCGGCATTTTTAGGGGGAAAAAGTGTGAGAAAAAGCCTTACCTTTTCCCGAGCGGCCCCCTCCTGTAGAGTCGCGTCGTCATGGCAAACTGACGTCAAAAGACGCCGCAACATCGGATGACGCCGCGTTGCCATGACGCCTATACGCAAGGGCAGAGGCCGCCTACAGGCGGCAGAAATGTAGTCCGGCACTGGATACACCATTAGTATTAACGTGATGTTAAGTTAGGTTAATGCTATGTTAAGTGATTTAACAGCTTTGTGAATCCAGAGGAAGATGAGTGTGGGATAGTTTAATGTTGACTGACCCAGAGTTTAGCACTGTAGGCGGATGTTGGCATTGATTGCACCAAACTATTAGACTTGGCTCTAAAATGATAGCAGGAGTAGAGATGTGCGAACGTTTCCAAAATGCATTTGAAAACTTTTAAACAGTTTTTTTTTTTCACCAAATTTAATTCCTGGCAAACCAGTTTGCAGAACTGTTAAGGGCTAAAATGTTTCTCAGAAATCGCACATTTCCACCATCAATTTGTTGTTTCACCAATGCCTCTCAACTTAGTCACAATTCGCAAGTGATTCGCCAAGTTTCTTAAATTAGTTTAATGATGCTAACTCCCATCCAGACTCTGAAACTGAGCTATTGCTGGAGAGGAGAGAGGGAAAGGGGATGGAAGAGTTAGGCCAGGTCCCTGGTGCCTGCTATGGCGTGCGCTGTAGGGACAAGAACCGCCCCCTCAATGGTGCCGGGCCCACTAACTGCCTTGGCAGCCGCGTTGCACAACCAGTTTTTCCTGACGACAGTCAAATTGTCTGCAGTACTGGTGACGAGCGCGGTGGCCATGCCCCCCGGTGGTTCAGCCAATGAGGGCGAACCTGTCAGGTGACGTCATGGCCGCACCCCCTCCACACCCTCCGTCTTTCCCCCTGCAGCTTTCCGCAGACCAGGGATCACAGCTACACGCGCCGCTAGCCTGGCAGGCGCGCGTGCAGCACCGACACCGGGGCCATAGAGATGTGGAGAGATACCTCTGAACACACAAGAATTACCTGGGAAATATGCAACTTTCAAGCATTTGACTATACTTTGAATATCCAAATTTGCAGATTTCCCAGGTTTGTTCAGGGATATCTCTCTATATGTTGTATAAAGGAGTGTTTGGGGAAGAATCGCCATCTCTCTAATTAAGAGAGTCACTCTCAAAATCCAGCATGGCAAAATTATTTGCATGACTTTTGCCTTGCCCTCATTAAAAATGGATAATGAGGAGTGGTTACTGGAGGAAAGGGTAGAGTTGGTTGAGATACCTTTGCAAGGTCACACCAAGATTCACTCCTCTTAATCCTATAAGTAATCACCCTCTTTTTGGTTTTCTAAGACAGTGGATCTCAAACTATGGCCCCTGGACTATCCATGCTGGATGGAAATTTGATTGGTGGTACCCAAAGGCCTTAAAAATACTCGTTAAGCAGCTCTTTCCTGCAGTTAATGGGCCTCTTAATTAAACTACTAGTATTGTCCAATTCAAATGATCTATGCAGAAAAGTCGCTACAAAATAACATCTGCATTTTGCACATGACGGGGGTTATATATAACGAAGCAGTGCTACTCAATAAAACACCTACCAGCAAATATCGCTCGTTACTGCCCATTCCAGTGAATCAGCTGTAAAGTGTCTTCCAACATGATTGGTGTCTTGTGAATACACTGCTTAGTAACTATGGCCTATTCATTTGAAAGGGGCCGTAGGTGTCTTCCAGCAAGAGAGGTGCTTTATAGAGTAGCCCTTCTTTGTAAATATGACCCTTGATGCGGAAACTGCAAATTAGATGTAAAATGAGAGGGAGATTATAGTGAACTTTCTGTCCTCTTTGAAATGCAATTTCAGAGTTTATAGAATAGTATTTGAATACCTAATTTTGCAAGATTCCTTTATTTGCATACAACATGTCTCCGTCTCTCCGCTGATGCTATGCTCTTGTAAGGATTCTGCTCGATCCGTGATGGGTTTTGCTGTCAATTCGTGATTTCCAGGCTGCCTGCCCTTTCTATTCAATTTGGCCATTTTGGTTACTGGCAGCCTGCTATATATGGCTGCACTTCCAGGTGGGAGTCGCCGAGCAAAGTTCTGTGTTTCTTCAGCTCTTGTCGGTCTTTGCTGTTGCCCTTTCCATTACCTGTTTGGATTCCTTTTTGCTGACCCCGGACCATGACCCCGACCTCGCTGCCTTCCGCCTACCCTGACCCTTTGCCTGTTGCCTGAACTTTGCACCACTGCCGCCTACCCTGACCCTATGCCTGTTGCCTGAACTTTGCACCACTGCCGCCTGCCCTGACCTTTTGCCTGTCCCCTGGACTCTGCACCATTGCTGTCAGCCCTGACCCCTGATTCCATCAAGACTACGAATACTCTTACAGGACTCTGTCCCAGGGCTCTGGTCGATTTATTTACATCCCTACCTCAGCCCTGTGGGTCCGCCTCCTGATTTGAGATGAGCACCGTCACAGCTCTAAGAAGAAATTCCATACTTTATGTGACGATCGAAAGGGGGTGGCCCGGTATTAAAGGGGTTGCATCCCATTTGGCCATCCCCTGATATCACCAGAGTGACAAGGGGTTAACTGGGCTGAGGTCCAGAAATGTGATTTAACCCTTGTTATGACATGAAAATGTGTATTCCCCTGTTCCCATGCTATATTGTAATATCTGGTTTAATCAGTGTCTGCATCACACACACTAGGATCCATCCGGGAGTACAAGGGTTAATAGTTCTTTAATGATTATAGCCCTTTGTGTAACTTTCCCGCCTTTTCAGGCACCATAGGCCGCCATTAGGGCTCAATGCATTCTAATGGCGAATCTTGCTCTTTTGGTCTTGTTTCCTGTGAAGACCAGCAGGTGGCGTCCGAGAGGAGGAGCGGCGGCCATTGACTTCAATGGAGGTTCCTCGACGGCCCTTTCCAGGAACGAGTTGGCTGTCGTCCAAACCGCAAAACCACAAAGCGGATACAATTTCTAAAAGAGAGCTTTGATCACTTAGCAGTCAAGATCAACGTTAAGTGGCGTGGGAATAAACAGTTCTACAGCACCTAGAAATAAAATTCTTTTTGCCCCTAGTTCCTAGGCCTCCCCCCACTCGACCACAACCGGGTCCCCGAATCCTGGACCCCCGATAAGGGTCGAACCGAGAAGAGCGGGTCGCGCCATAGGCTCCAATGGCGGCGGCAGAAACAACTCAAGAAAACGTCTAAGTGTGAAAAGCTGAAAAGTAAGAATCCATATCTCCGGTTCCGGAGGGTCCAGAGGGCCAGGGTTTGGGGTACCTGTAGTCACTGCTCCGGCATCGCTGCAGAACCATCCTTGACCCTCTTGGACCAACCCGACAGAGTATGGACCCCCTTGAAAGTTTGGGACTTTTCCCATAGACTTCAATGGCGGCCAATCTCCATTGACCGGCTATGGCGGAAAAACCCCATTGACTTCAACGGCGGCGTGGCCCCGTTGAAAGTCTATGGCGGCGGATTCCCATAGCCGCCAGCGGCGGCGGTTTGCCATTGAAAGTCTATGGCGGCGAAGCCCGTTGTTTTCAATGGGGATTTAGTGAAAAACTGATTTAATTTACAGCGGAATTTTTGTTTTAAAATAGGAAACGGTTTAAGGTGTATTTCTGTAACTCCGGTTCTGAGGGTCGTAGTCAGTCGCAAATTGGACCCTAGGGTGTCCCAGTTCCGGCATTGAGAACTGGGAAGTTTGGACCTGCTGGACCCAACAGAACCGGATATTTTAATACGTTTGTGTTTTAGCTTTAATACTGTGTCCCAAGGTATGGACAGAAGCCAGAGGAAATTCCCTTGGCCATAAGGCAGCAGATGGTCAGGGAAAGCGTCCCAATGTCTAGAATTTAAGTGCTGTTCAAAGGAGTTTATCACCTACACTGTTTACAGGATGGCAGAGATGACTCAAACCAGAGCAGGCTATAAGTGTCCCATTTCACACGTTACAACAAAGGGTATCCTGCCAGAAATTCCGTTTAGTAGACTGGCTGGCATTCCTGATGCAAATTTGGGGCTGCAGAAATGAGACCCCAGAGTCCAACTGAGCATGTGCCAACTAGCTGCGGGGCATGTATCAAAATGTGTTCACATGTTAGTGAGTGGCTACAGGTAATTGAAAACCAATCACCTGTACTTAATGTTAAGGATAGGGTTACAAAAGGTTTATAAATGGTTGTCCACCCTTTATCCCTTGTTCTTCTATACCATCTTGATTGCTGAGAGAAGTGCTATGCAATGTCTGCATGCAAGGTCTTTTCATGGCTTTTCATGTCTTTGGATGATGAAGATTGCTGTATGAACTGCCTGTCCAGATGTGACTGTTTCATCATTTCCATCTTTAAGTAAGTGTCCATATTTTGCCTGTTATTTGTATATTTTGTGTGTTCACCTTTATCAAGGAATAAATTATATTTTATCATATCTAAGTCTCGTCCCAGTTCAACCCAGTTATATATATATATTATATTATATATTTGGTGTGTATTATTAATAGCCTGTCGCAAAGCTCCCGTCACACTTTAGCTCTTCCAATTCCCAGGTGTTAGAGACTAGTAAACACACAAGCTTGTAAATAAACTTAAACACCTAGAGGCATCAAGACAAGTAAAATATTAATAAATCAGTGGTGAATTTCCCATTAGGCTGATAGGCGGCAAAATTTGGGGCGCGGCAAAAATGTCCCCCTCTCGAGCCTATTGGGCCTGACTTACATTTGGCGGCCGCCTCCATGCTGCCATCCTCCTGCTTCCGAATTGCAGCGTCGAATGATGCCGCGGACGTCACATGGCATCGCGTCTCGTTGCCATGGCAATGTGATGTCGTGACGGCAAGACGTCGCGTTACCACAGCAACGTGCCGCTGCGTGACGTCACGGCGTTGTCCACGGCATCATTTGATGCTGCGATTCTGGAAGGAGATAGAGGTCGGTAGCAAGGAGGCGGCCGCAACAGGTAAGTGCCATGGGGCGGTGGATCTTCAAATCCGCTGCTGATAATAATAATAATAAAAGGATTATAGTGCCAAATACATTTCCATTTTTTGCATTGCTATGTCACTTTTTGTACCATACTAATTTCCATCTGGATGTAGCCAGGTCCCCTTTCGGTTCCCCGTTGTTGTGCCTCTCTCCTCTTACCTTCAAGCCTGCAGGGGTTAGTGTGGGTGGAGACAGGTTAGCCATAAGCTCCGGCGGCCCTCTCTGCAGGGCTCTGCCATCTTTGGCCAGGTTGCGCAGGCGCGAAGAGCATCAGGAGTCGCGGTGGCCAGTATGAGGGTTGCGCATGCGCAGTGTACAGCTCGCACGCGGCGGCCCATAGACAGGTTCCACGGGGACTACAAGCCCCATAGTGCTTAGGGGAGGCAGGACCATGTGATGCCAGGGAACCAGTAGCGCCGCTAGTTTTCTGAGGCAGGAGATAGATCTTCACGGGCTGGAAGAGGAGGAGTCAGTCGGAGCTGGAGTGAGATAGGGGTAAGAGGTGTGTGCAGGGGTCTGTGACCCTCTGCACTAGGCCAGATTTCCCCTAGGCCCCAGCTAGGTGCCGACTCCCAGTATCAGTTTGTGGCAGCTACAGGGACAGGACCTTAGATAGGAACCTTGCCCCATAGCTATTATAAGTCAGGGACACAGTGCTACTCTGCGTGATTCTGACACTGGTCTGGGACCAGACAACTGAACTGAGGCAGAGACTGTCTTCAAGGTGGGACCATCCGGCTGGATACCATCCCACGCGGAGGAGAACGCACAGTGGAGGACATCGCTGGATCGCAGATCCCTTCTGATCCTTGTCGGCGTGTCCGGGTGCTGGAGCGCCCGGCAGGTACCATAACGGAAAGTGCACCAACTCTAACACATTCAATTAGTGGGCCGCATGGTCACACACTGGGTTGGGTGTGGACATTGAGGGACTGGGATTCTCAGGACACGGTGTGGGTTACACGTGGTGGGATACAGCCCTGTGAGGTGTATGGGTAGTTGTACCTTTTAGTTTGATAGAGTTATAAGATATTAGAGTATAAGGTCTGTGTGCCAGTAAAGGCTTTTTCTATTTTATTGCGGGTGTGTTTATTGTTTGGGTCCTGTGAGGGGCGCCTCCCACTACGTTGGGATCCCTCTCAGGTGGAGGTGCTGCACCAACGTTATAAGTATATCGCCCCAGGCTCCTCGTGGCGGAGGCTTAGGCCCCTGCGAGCCTACAGGTCAAAGGGCAGCACCAGTAGCCATCTTGTTTAAGGGGAAACAGGGCTACATGTAAATCCAGTTTTACTAGGATGGGAGCCTTGTATAAATATGACATGCCATTTCAGCTTATTTTGTAACAATCTGCCTGATGAAACTCCAGTCCCCAGGGGCCACAAACAGGTCAGGTTTTAAGGATATCCTTGCTTCGGTACAGGTGGCTTAATCAGTGGTTCAGTCAAAATGACAGCCACTGATTGAACCACCTGTGCTGAAGCCCTGTTGGTGGCTCTTGAGAAATGGACAAGAAACTATTAAGGGTGTAGGTGCTTTTTACCAACTTGATGATCAATATTAAAAAAAAAAAACTTTTTATGTTAATACATAACCCTGAGATAGAACAGCATTGTCAGTCAAATCAGCTGATGCTTCCATTGCCTGTCCATGATGTCCATGCCTTCCATAGGAACCCAACATTAATAACCAGTGATGACAGGGCCACCAACATATTTCCCGGGGGCCAGGACTAGAGTTACGACCAGGTACCCCCCTCCCCCACCCCTTGTCGATTGTCTTGCGAGCCCATTTCACACCTTGCGAGCGCCCCTCCTTTCCCCTTCCCCTCTTCCCAGGTATTTCTCTCTACCCCGTCTCACTCTTACCCCCCTCTCTTCCTCACTCACCCCCCTCCCTCCTCCATCAATTACCCCACTTTCACTCAATCCCACTCCCTCAAACCCCCCTGCTCACACTCATTCCCTCCCCGCCCCCTGGCCAAACACAATCCCCCACATAATAATGACCTCCCCCCAAAAATACATGCAACCCCTCAACCCCAAGTACATACAAAAAAAAACCACACCCCAAATACATACAAAAAAATCCCACACCACAAAAACATACAAATCCCCCAAATACATTAAAAAAACACCCCAAATACATAAACCCCCCCCCCCACTCACCCCCAAATACATACAACGCCCCCCACTCACCTCCAAATACATAAAACCCCTCCACCGATCCCACCAAATATATACAAACCCCCTAATACATAAAAAACACACCCAAAATACATACAAACCCCAAATACATATAAACCCCCCAAATACATTTAGAAAACACCCCCTGTGACAGAGTGAAGTCAACTCCTATCAGCACTCATAAGGGTTAACTCAGGTGGAAGTTAGGTAATCAGGATGTAAGCTGACACCTGAGAGCCACAAGATAGAAAAGGATCTTGTTACTGGCAGTAGCTGTCTCTCTCAGACCAGAGCACATGGCTATATGTGCTGCTAGCCAGACACATACAGCACACTACTTACTGCAACCAAAGTAAGACTTTTTCCTTGTTTTTCTGACTGCTTAAAAGACTCTTACGGTTTGGTTATGGTTTAGCCAGCCAGCCTGCTAGATAGGCCTGCTGTGTTAGTCAGTTTCTCCCAATGGGGAGCAGGATTTGCTTTGTTTAAAGGGACAGTGTACCCACATGTTATGTTGCTGTGGAGAAATAAAGCCACTGAAAGTTTTCATTTATCCTGAAACTACACGTGTGGACTGTTCCCTGACCTCGGCTACAGGCCGTCCTGCCACAGGTGGTGTCAGAAGTGGGATGTCGGATGGCCCCTGTATCTGAAGGGCCACACAAAAAAAAAATGGAGAAATTTTTTCCTCAGTTCCTTGAGCAACAGCTCCAGCTAGCAGAGAAACAAGCAGAGCGACAAGCCCAGCAAGATGAGCAACAGGCCCGGCGAGAGGAAAAGCTACTCCAACTGCTTGTCCAAGGCCGAGCCCCAGGCAGACCAGAGATTCCAAATAACCCACCGGTGATGCTGCATAAAATGAAGCCAACCGAAGACCCAGAGGCATTTCTCCTCACTTTTGAAAGGGTAGCCACGGCCCATGGCTGGACAGTTGATCGCTGGGTAACGACTCTGGCTCCACTCCTCATAGGAGAAGCTCAGGCAGCCTACTAGGCTCTTCCAGCAGACGAGGCCATGGACTATCAGCAACTAAAGGCTGCTATTCTGGATCGCCTAGGCCTTACTCCAGAGACCTACCGTCAGCAGTTCCGGACAGTCAAATATACAAACCGAGACAGACCCCAGGTCGTAGCCCACCGCTTGGTAGACTTATGTACCAGGTGAATACAACCGGAGAAGCATACCCAGGCAGAGATCCTTGAACAGTTTGTGCTCGAGCAGTTCATACAGATACTGCCCCCCTCCTCCCGCTCCTGGGTAAAAAGACACGCTGCATTTTCCCTGGATTCAGCGGTCCGCTTGGTGGAAAACTTCCTTGGTGACGACACCCAACAGGATAGCTGGGAACGGTCTGTGCAAACACCAGTTGCTTCCGGTGATGCTAGAGGCAGGAGAGCAGGCAATCGAGGGGTCTACAACCTGCCAGCTCGGGAGATCCAGTCAACCCGATCGGAAGACCCTTTCCCATCTCGGAGGGTTCCTGGTACAAACTCCCGCAGAGACGCCCGTCCCGGGTCCGAGGCCATTGGATCACTCAAGGGAGGCCGCCACCCACAGTATTCCCCGAGAACCTGGACTCCTGTCACCCATCTGGTGGAGAGGATAACCCCACCAACCAGAAGGGAGGATCCCATCCAACAGCGGAGAGGTCCAAACACCGAGCCCTGTCGAGAGCTTCCGCTGACGACCGAGTTTGCGGACTCAGGAGATGATGAGATGGACTGTTCATATGGCAGAACCACTGCCACAGCTTGTCTCCGAGGGGACCACAATCCGTGGTTAGTCCCAGCATCTCTGGAGGGAAAAAAAGTAAAAGCCATCTTGGATTCGGGATCTGGAAAAACCCTAATCCTAGAGGGCCTAATTCCAAGCAACAGACTATCTTATGACTCTCCTTGGAATATCGAATGTATCCATGGGGATATAAAGAGATACCCGACGGCGAACGTTCTACTGCGTATCAAGGATCAAGAGGCTAGCCTACTAGTGGGAGTTTCTCCCTGGCTACCTGCTCCTGTTCTACTTGGCCGAGACTGGCCCTACTTCGAAACATTCTTGGCCCCTACTCCTACGGAGCCTACTTCTCTGGTGCCGGAGAAGCCCGGAGACTTGTTTCGTTTTTCCCTAGAGATTTTCCCCCGTAGACACCACGTCCCAAAGACACGTAAACAGAGACGTGCGGAAAAAGAGGACTGGTTAAGAAAAGCTGGGACTCTTGGTAACATTAGTCAGCCCAAAGGACTGCAGGTCATGGCCGGGGATGACCAGGGTGGGGAACAGATAGATACGGGAATTTTGTCAGACCTGGATCTTCCTGACTTCCGTCAGAGGCAGAGGGAGGACCCAGCTCTGGCTAGACAATATGAGAAGGTGGTACAGGTCAACAACAAGATAATGGATGAACAGGGTATAAAAGTGTTTCCACATTTTGAACTGTTGAATGACATCCTATATCGTGTGAATAAGGTTACACAAACAGGGGAGGTCATTCGACAGATGCTAGTCCCTAAAGGGTTGATTAAAACAGTGTTCACCCTAGCCCATACTCTCCCATGGGGTGGTCATTTGGGCAGAGATAAGACCACGGACCGCATCTCATCCCGGTTTTACTGGCCAGGCATACATGGTGACATCATGAAACTATGTGAGACATGTCCTGAATGCCAGTTAACTAGCCAAAAAGAACAGAAGCCGGCTCCCTTGGTCCCTCTGCCCTTGGTAGCCGTCCCATTCGAGAGAATTGGGGTAGATCTGGTCGGACCTTTAGAACCCTCTGCGAAGGGACATAAATTTATACTCGTTGTTGTAGATTATGCCACCAGATATCCTGAGGCCTTCCCTCTGAGATCAGCCACTGCTAAACAGGTTGCTCACAGGCTGTTAGTACTGTTCTCTAGGGTAGGACTTCCCCAAGTAATGTTAACTGACCAGGGAACAAATTTCATGGCAAAGTTAATGCAGGATGTCCTGAAGTTATTGGAGGTAAAATCCGTCCGGACCTCAGTCTACCATCCTCAGACTGATGGATTGGTAGAGAGGTTTAACCGTACTTTAAAAACCATGCTTAGGAAGTTTGTGGACACTGAAAAGCGAGCTTGGGATGAACTTCTCCCTTTCCTGTTGTTTGCGGTACGAGAAGTTCCCCAATCATCCCCGTTTGAGCTCCTATATGGACGCCAACCTCGGGGTATTCTCGACCTACTGAAGGAATCCTGGGAGGAGGAGCCCTCCCCCTCCAAGAATACCCTTCAGTATGTCATTGAACTTAGAAACCGCCTAGACATGATAGGTCGGTTTGCTAAGGAAAACCTCAAATCTGCTCAAGAACGTCAAGAGAGGCAGTACAACCAAAATGCTCGCTTGAGGGTCTTCCAACCTGGGGACCAAGTGATGCTACTACTACTGACATCAGAGAGTAAACTCCTTGCGAAGTGGCAGGGTCCTTTCCAAGTTCTCCGCTGCACCGGGGAGGTGAACTATGAGATCTCTCAACCAGGGTCCAGGAAGGGTAAACAAATCTACCACGTGAACCTCCTAAAACCCTGGAAAACGATGAGATCGCTGTTCATCCACCCTCGGGAAGGAGAGACGGATTTGGGTCCACAGCTTCCAAAGGGTAGTATGTACAATGACCATAAGGTTCCCATGGGAGGGCAGTTAACAATGGAACAAAGGTCAGACCTACTAGAATTATGTGACCAGTTCCCAGATGTTTTTTCTGAGCTGCCAGGGCAGACTGATTTAGTGTCCCATAGGATTGAGACAGAACCTGGCGTAAAAGTATGGTCCTGTCCCTATAGATTGCCAGAGGGCCGAAAAGACCTGGTAGAGAGGGAGATAATAGACATGTTGGAATTGGGCGTGATCGAGGAGTCCCACAGCGAATGGTGTAGCCCTATAGTGTTGGTCCCTAAACCAGATGGGAAGGTGAGGTTTTGCGTGGATTTGCGAAAGGTAAATGTTGTATCCAGATTTGATGCATACCCAATGCCTAGGGTGGATGAATTGCTTGACTCGCTTGGTAAAGCAGAGTATATCTCCACCCTAGATCTCACGAAAGGATATTGGCAGATACCTCTAGCGGAAGAATCCAAATGCAAAACTGCCTTCGCCACCCCTCTCGGTTTATACCAATTCGTCACTATGCCATTTGGGTTACATGGGGCTCCAGCCACGTTCCAAAGGTTAATGGACAAGGTACTACGACCCCATAGGGCATATGCCGCTGCCTACTTGGATGACATTGTCATCTATAGCAGAAACTGGCAGTCTCATATAAAAAGGTTAAGGGCAGTCCTAACGTCCTTAAGAGAAGCAGGGCTCACTGCAAATCCAAAAAAATGTGCCCTGGGTAAATCCACTACAAAATACTTGGGCTATGCCATTGGGGGAGGGATAGTAAGGCCACTAGCTAGCAAGGTGGCCGCCATAAAGGAAGTCCCCACCCCACAGACAAAGACACAGGTCTGCGCCCTTTTGGGGTTAGCAGGGTATTACAAGCGGTTTATCCCCAATTTTTCAGAAATTTCTGCACCCCTAACAGATCTGACAAAAAAGAGTGCCCCGGCCCAAGTTAAATGGTCTTGGGAGTGCCAAGACGCATTTGACATGCTTAAAAAGTGCCTGTCAGAGGGCCCCGCTCTTCGGAGCCCAGATTTTAAAGAGCCCTTCATCATCCAGACGGATGCCTCAGAGGTAGGACTGGGAGCAGTGCTGTCCCAGCAATTTGATGGTGTTGAACACCCTATACTGTTCATCAGCCGGAAGCTGTTCCCAAGGGAAGTGAGGTATTCCGTCATTGAGAAGGAGTGCCTCGCTGTAAAATGGGCAATTGAGGCCTTGAGACATTATGTCGCCGGAGTACACTTCACCCTGGTCACTGACCATGCGCCCTTGAAGTGGTTAAACACCATGAAGGACACAAACTCAAGGTTGACTAGGTGGTATATGGCCCTCCAACCCTTCTCTTTTGATATTCAGCATTGACCTGGAAATGACCATGGAAATGCTGATTTTTTGTCAAGAGAAGGAGTGGAGGGTCGGTCTTCAGCCATGTGGGACACTAGCCACACACAAACAGGGGAGGTATGTGACAGAGTGAAGTCAACTCCTATCAGTTATGCCTGGGAGACATATGTCTGAGTGCTTCTTCCAGCACTCATAAGGGTTAACTCAGGTGGAAGTTAGGTAATCAGGATGTAAGCTGACACCTGAGAGCCACAAGATAGAAAAGGATCTTGTTACTGGCAGTAGCTGTCTCTCTCAGACCAGAGCACATGGCTATATGTGCTGCTAGCCAGACGGATACAGCACACTACTTACTGCAACCAAAGTAAGACTTTTTCCTTTGTTTTTCTTACTGCTTAAAAGACTCTTACGGTTTGGTTATGGTTTAGCCAGCCAGGCCTGCCGAGATAGGCCTGCTGTGTTAGTCAGTTTCTCCAATGGGGAGCAGGATTTGCTTTGTTTAAAGGGACAGTGTACCCACATGTTATGTTGCTGGGAGAAATAAAGCCACTGAAGTTTTCATTATCCTGAAACTACACGTGTGGACTGTTCCCTGACCTCGGCTACAGGCCGTCCTGCCCCCCCCCCCCCAATAATACATCCCCAACCTAAACATTAAAAAAAATGCATACAAACCCCCCTACTACCCACCAAACAAAGAAATAAACCCACAAAAATAAATAAACAAAACACACATACATACACAAAAAAAAGAAATAAAAAAAAACCAAATAAATAAATACCACCACAAATACACACAACCCCCACAAATACACACAACCCCCCCAAATACATACAACCCCCCCAAATACATACAATCCCCCACAAATACACACAACCCCCACAAATACACACAACCCCCCAAATACATAGAAACCCCCGCACCCACTCCCAAATAAATACAAAATACAGACTTACCTATCTTGGGGATGGTCTCAGGCCTCTGGGGGCTCGCTCCAGCTCTCCCCAGCTGTGTGGACCTCACTTTCCTTCCGGTGAGCGCCGGCATCAGAGAGAGGCCCTGAGCGGGACAGTGAGGGAGGCCCACAGCTGGGGAGAGCCTGGACCTGGCAGCTGGACGAAACAGTTGGACCCGACCTCTGGCCGCCGGACCCCGGCTGCAGGCCTCGCTCACTGACACTGTCCCACGCCGAGCCTCTTATGCTGGCGCACGCCGAACCTCTTTCTCCTGCCAGTGCGCACCGGAAGGTAGGCCCAGCTTCCAGTGTGCATCAATGTCAGAGAGAGACTCGGCGTGGGACTGTCAATGAGGGAGGCCTGCAGCTGGGGAGAGCCAGGGCCCGGCTGCAACGAGAAGATCGGCAGCTGGGCAAAGAAGTTGGGTCCGGCCAGAGGTCTGGCCCAACTTTCAACACCAGGTCCCCCAAAGCCACTGGGCCTGGGACACTTGTACTGGCTCTCTCCCCCCCCCCCCCTGTCTGCGGCCCTGAGTGAGGATATACCAAGGAAACAACCATTTAATCCCGTCGATACAGTGACAACTACGTTTGTTTATGAACCAATTGATTTTGAGATTTCTTTGAAGGAGGGGGGGGGGAATTGGGGTACCACTTATAACTGGTCACTATTTCCTACGAGGTATTGAAGATGATTTTGGGTGGCATTGCACTTTAAAATAAGATAATTCCCATCTTTATTGTACTAATGTTTCCGTAAGCGTTTCATAGTACAAAGGGTATCTGCTTTTGTGTTTTCACTACGTGTTTTCCTTGTCCATTGATTACTGTAAAGGTCGTGAGCAATAGATCAGTGTAATTTTGGTCACGTGATGTTCTCCGGTTTCCCACTTCAGGATTCCAAAAATAGATACAGATTGCAAAGGTCTGCGGAGCTGTAACAGTTTTACTTTGCACAAGGGACGGGTGGCTGGGTTACTGTATTCCTGCTCCCTGAATTAAGAGCATGAAAGGCTATTTATTAATGCAGAAAAGGCTGCTATTAGCAACACATGTTTGCGTTGTGAAACATGATTTACTGACGATATTTCTGCCGTTCGGCTGCGTGGATAGTTTGACACTGTGCTGTTGATGTGAAATGTGAGCTCACTGTGAAAGAGATTATAAAAGCACAACAGGATAACTGAAAATAACTGTAAAAAGCAAATTAACTTGTGCGTTATTTACCAGAGATGTCAACCTCCAAGGCACAAAAACGGCGAGGGGGTTCTGGACTCAAAAATTTTAATTTTAATAAACATGAACTTGATTTTTTTTTTAGTGCGACTCCATGGAAGTCTCCAGTATCATTAAGTTGACATGTCTCTTTTCACGGGTAGCCCCCTTACTCTTTCATTCACCATTACAAAAAACATGCCTTTGCAGAAGAAGCCTCTGTTCAAAATCTAACCCAAATGGGTGTTATTATTTCAAAAGTTTTAAACAGATAAATTAAATGGCCAATTTGGGCTGAATTCACTAAAAACTACGAAAAGATCACAATTTATGCTTCAGTTTTAATGAGTATTTGAACCGAATAAAACCGGAGGGTGCCCTTTTAAGGTCTCGTGAATGTCAGGCTGGCACGATAGTGGCCCTTACAACATTTAGCGAGCACCATTATTTTTATGCTCATATTTAGCAGTAATCACAATAGGCCATGGACATGACTGAAATGGAAGAGAGGGACTTCCCTTCCTGACGTCACGGAGAGGGTTGCAACCATGTGATTGCTGAGGCGATATCTGTACGTTGTATAAGATAGTATTATTTATAGATGGTCCATTGTATCAAACAGTGTTGCTAATAAGGCCATTTAGAGAGGCTCAATAGCAGTAAGGCAGGGAGAGTTGTTATGTGATGCAACTAGGAAAAAGCTGTACTCCACAATATGGCTTTTGCTTGTTATTTAAAAAAAAGTTTATGTGACCAGCTATTAGGGAACAAGTGATTAACTCCCTTAGAATCAGCTTGGGGCCTGCCTAGTGGGAGAACCTTGGGCTAGGGTATAAGAAAGAGGCCTCCTTGAGTATAGCTAAGGGCAAGCTGCCACCGGATCCCCTGAACCTAGGATACAACACCCTGACACAGGATAGTGGTCCAACTGTGCGTGTGGCCAGGACAGTCAAGGAAGGTCTACCAGAGGAGGACCTGAAGGGACATGTACCCAACCGATGTGTCCACAGACATATACGCTAGTCCACCAGCACCAAAGTTCGGTCTTCTGTCATCCATGGGGAGCCCAGCCCATCAGAAGTCTGTGCCCTTAGTTAGTGAGAACCCGGGAAGTCTGCTGTCAAGTGAAGTTGCTGTTTACTGGTAATGTTCAATTACATATTGTTGGTATTGACACAGAACACCCTTATAGACTAAGACCTCCTCACACAGCCCAGCCTGACCTCCAACTCAGTAACTGTGACATTGGCTCAGCCCCCGTCCCTGCACATCTAGGTTTTGGCACCACACCTCAGACCACAAGGCTACATTTGTCTTTCTCATTCATATGTTTTACTACGTTATAAACCCACAAAGATCATCACAATTGCAACACAAGTGAGTGATTAGTCATGGTGCCAAAATGTCTGCAGGCAACTACATTCACTAAACGGCACATAGTTTTTGCGTTCCATTTACCAAGTGACTAGTAGCGATGCACAAGAACCTGTACACCATTTAGGGAGAGATTCACTAAGGTCCATTGTGGGTTAACACACCAGATCCTTTATTAACAGCCATTCAAATCAATGGGAGTTAATGCCAGATCAGGTGCAATACCCCGCAGCGGACCTTATTGCATCTCCCCAAATTGAAGTGTTGATGCTAATAGAAGTCCAAAATGGATCTTGGCATTTATTTATTGTGAACATTGCAGATTTGTGTCCTGATATATAGGGGCATATTCTAGTACAGGAGAGGCGAACTCCAGTCCTCAAGGGCCACCAAGTCAGGTTTTAAGACTATCCCTGCTTCAGTAAAGGTGACTCAATCGGTGGCTCAGTCAACGACGGGGTTGAGAAGGTCTTGGTGGGTCTGCCGGTCCAGGGATAATTTAAGGGTCATTAAATAGCCCCGTTGGTGATGGTTGTTGATGGGTAAGCCCCTTGCTTGCCAGGTCTCTTTGGTACGGTAAAGCTCGGTGATGGCTTTTATTGGTAAATGGGTAGGGCTCATTGTGCTTTGGGTTCCTGGGGCCCATTCTCGCAACTGATGAGTCACTTAAGCAACCGGGGCCAGTGCTGTGCCCGGCTTGGTGGCTTTTGCGGGCCATGGTTGTATACAATTGACCTTACCCATAGGTGGAGCACTCTGGCAGGGTTGGCACTTATCATGTT
This sequence comes from Ascaphus truei, assembly GCA_036426205.1. Taxonomy (NCBI): domain Eukaryota; kingdom Metazoa; phylum Chordata; class Amphibia; order Anura; family Ascaphidae; genus Ascaphus; species Ascaphus truei. Next base: position 69,669,773 of record CM071573.1, on the reverse strand, counting down.
CTATTATAGTCAGTAAAAGCCGTGCCCCTTGAACCTCCAGACCTTTTGTGCACGTGTCTTTGTATTATGGGTATTTGCAGGTCCCAGGGAACATTATCGCAGGCTCTATGGTCAGGTCATGAGTTTCAAAAGTGGGAAGGTGTTTTTAACCTCAGATTTAACCTGTCGACTCCTAAAGAGTCAGGGCATATATCATGGGTGTAGATTTTCTATAAATCTGTGCAGAATTTGTCCTATATACACACACAGCTTGTCTCAGATTGAATATGAAGATGTATTACTGCTGCTGTAGTATATTTACAGTACCAGCATGGGGGCTGAAACTAGACATGGGGAGGAGGGAGTGTATATACTGCATTTTTACATTACGGTAATGTATTTATGCTACTGATTTTGGATATACAGTACCCCCACCCATAAAGTCCCTGCCCTCCTGAGTACCAGCAGTGCCCATCTTGTTCATAAAATATTTGTCTCAAATTACGTAATGAATACTTTGCTTTGCTGCTTGCCAGGACTATCTGTATTTTTCCAATGGGGACTTTATATTACATCTGATGTAGGGTTTTCTTTTTTAACAGAATTTCAATTAGAATTTAGTAACAATATATTTTGAAAACATTTTGCTTTTACTACTACAAATAAGTACTTATGGACAGTTTAATTGTGTATATATAAGTCTTAGAAGTTCATAGTCTAATATACACCTCTGTTGTAGTGGAGATCTTGAATTTGTATCTGTAACACCCCCTTGAAATTAATTCATTATCAGTTCAGAACAAAATGAAGCATTTTTGTGACTGAGCATTTCACAAGATTTAAGGGACTGACAGAGATCGGGATAACATTGTAAAACCTGCAAGTGACTTAATTTGAATGTTCAAATGACAAATACAATATTTCCCTGTTTCCTCCGCTAAACACCACCAAAGTTATGGATGGGGAAACCCTTTAATCTTTTGTAGTTTCACTGATTACTTCCTAATTACCAGACAGAAGCAGTAATAGACACTAATGAATTCAGACACTTGAACACAATCATTTTACCCAGATTATACTGCAATAAAAGCATTTGTTTTTTAAAGAAGCAGACTACACCCTTATTAAAAGTGTCAACATGTAACAAAAACATAGCACATAATTTCTGTGCCTAGGCATAATTACTAATAAATTGATATTAAGTCATATATTTTCATCTCTTAGCACAGCCATTTTAACGTTCTTAAGAGTAGAGCCATTTAGTTGCGCCTCACAGGAACCCCTGCCACATTTATTGTGACTTCTCGTGACCCTTGCCTACTTAACCTATTGATGAAAAAAAGACCATAGTTGTGGTAGGGTTTATATCGTTTAAATAAACCAGCAGCTTTCTATATTATTCATTTAAAACATTACAGGATAACTTTTTGAATTAAAAAGAGGGTAGAATAAAATGATTGGGTCTACAAGAGTAAAATATCCAAATTATTCTCAGGGAACGCCTGGTAACTGGTGGGGTTCCCGCCAAACACAGGCTGAAAAACGCTGTTTTGGCCTTAATGGGGCGTTCTGTGCAAGGTACCGTATCAGCACTATCGCAGTTCACAGACAAAGTCTCAATGTATCAAAGGACTTTGCACCTATATCACCCTGTGAGTGTCTCTGTGTGTGTCATTATTATTACGTGTCTCTGTCCGTAATTTTTTCATCAGTACATACAAACATTACCCAGGTCACAACTGACGTAAATCCTGGACCTTATAAATCTGCATCAGATTTATCGACACCATACCATAACCTCTTCAGTATCAAACGGATCCATTATGCTTTGCATTGCAGAAAAGTTCAAGGTTCTCAATCTGTATTCAAAAACCCTACTACAGTACCTTCGTCCTGAGATACCGGGATTTTAACATGCTCCAGGAAGAGATCAGTGAAGGCTCCAATGTCCTTTGTAATCTCTTATTTACATATATCCTGTGTTGAAATTGTAGCTTTCCAAATGGGGCCGAGCACGCACATTTTAAGTGAAACTTCTTTGTCTTTTGTCACTGTTTTGTCACAGAAATTGTATTTGTGATGGTGATGTTTTTAATTAAAAATCAAAACCCTATTTCAGTGACAAAACACAAAGAAGTTTGACTTAGTTACTATATTATATTAATCTATATACAATTCATGGGTTATATGTTTGCACCTTTTCCACTTCTGCCTTTTTTATTATATATGGTACATTTCAAATTCTTTAGCTATTTGCACTTCTATATTTATATTAACTGTGAATTCCTCTAATAACTGTGTGTGTCTCTCCTGTGTGGCATAGCTGCTTAGAGGGGTTGCTTCTGCGCATGTGCACAGTGACGGCCGCTACTACACATGCATGCAGCAACGGGCGCTTCTGCGCATGCACACGGCGACGGCTATTCCTGCACATACACTTGGCGACGCCGCGCATGCGTGGTGACGTGGAGGAACATGTCACCGGCTTTTGCGCATGCGCGTGGAGGAACTTGTGACCATGCTTCTGTGCATGCGCAGGAGGAAGACGTCACTTCCGTTACACACTTCCGTCACCATGAAGGAGATTTGCCCAAGCAAAATTTTAGTAGGTGCCACCAAAAAAATTTCACTTGAAAAAGCCACAAAACACAGAACATGAATCAAATGAAGTATTCCACCAATTCACTTATTCCATTGGAGGAGACACCATAAGCATGTCTAACATGTGTCATCAGAGGGGATTGAAGATCAAAATAATAACATAAAAGTGTTTTAATGGTATGGCATACTGCATAGATGGCCAACTACAGTCCTCAAAGGCAACCAACAGGTCAGATTTAAGGATATCCCTGCGGTAGCACAGGTGGTCTGATTGAGCCACCATGCTAAGCAAAGGGATATCCCTAAAAGTTGGCCTGTTGGTGGCTCTTGAGGACTGGAGCTGGCTACCCCTGACATCGTGGTTATGCAGGATCCCAATGTTCGATCATCATTAGCAATTAGCTGCCCCTCCATAACGTAAACCAATTTATTGGACAGAACTAGAACAGATTATTTTAAAGTTCTGTCTTTCTTCACTAATGATATCTATGATTCTCTGGAATGGTTCAGAGTTTTCAGATGTGACCTCAGATTAGTCTTAATGCCTGCGGTATCTGTGGGTGACATGCCAAGAGTTGAACAGCGATGAGAATAAACAGCTGGAAAGGACACTTTAAAGATTATAGGAAGTGTGAAAAGTGTATCCCCCCTGCATTGAAGGAGTTTGTCACAAGTGACCAGATGACTTATACAGGGATCTGTATAAGGCAGAGTAAGGGGTTAAATAAATAGGGGTTTATTCTGGGTGCTACATAAGCAAGCACAGGTCATCTCCCGCAAATCAAGCCTCATCTGTGGCTACAAAGTCCATGTATCACCGCTGACTCGTATTTCCAACTGTTGAACTCTGCGATGAAAAAACGGTTGTAGTTTTCTCCCTCCCATTCAAGTGCATGGCAGACCGCAGCTCAGCCAATCAGAGCATGGAGGGAAGGACAAGCGGGCTAATCACATGCGAGTGGGGAGTGGCTACCGGTCTGACCATTTGCCAATTGTAACGTCAGAGCGAGCGGAAGATACGGATCGGCCAATCAGAAGAGCGCCCATTGCCAGACAAGATGATCTGAGCTGGAGTTCCACTAGTGCGGATTGAATGGCGATGATTTGATGTTCAAGACAACAGCTCCGCTTTTGGTCCGTGTGGAATCCCTGTGGGGGCCTTTGCACTGAACCCTCCATGGACACTGCTCTTTGTTTTCCACCCTCCCAAGTCATGGAAAAACCACCCGGAAATGGAGGCCTACGTGCCCATACATGGGCATCCGTCCCCCGTCCCCCTAGCCTAGGAAAATCAGGGGGGGAAATCTCTGAAGGAAAAAGGGTCTCTGACCTGCCCCCCTATGTCCAATAACGTGTTACTACAGACCCACATGTGTAAAAGCACTACATACGTGGTACCACTGCTTTCAAATGCAATACGTTTGCATTTTTTACAATGTCTTGGAATGTGGGGTCATATCTTTGTTTTTAAAAAAGATTTAACTGAGGGGGAAAAAACAAAATAATATCAATGGGCATTTTTCTAGATAATGTCACCATTATGACCTCAAAAGACTTTCCAAGGACTGGTTTTGGCTACTAATCTGCCCTCCCTGTCACAGGCCCTGTTAACAGTGCAGGCAGTGTCAGGACCAATCCAGGGGTTTCCCCACCAGCAAGCAGCTCCCTTGAGTGTCAGGGGAGGAGGTGGGCTAAGGCATGTGTTCTGCCCAATAAGGGGCTTAGACTTGGACTTTCCCCCTCAGTATAAGTGGCTGCATTACTAAATTTAGCCAGTTGTCTCTCCCCTTTTTAGAGAGACTGGTCTCATGCAGAGGTGTTCAGGGCTTTGGCACCTTCTGTCCCCTCCCCATGGGGAGTGGGGGTGGGTACCATACCTCTGACTCTAATAGGGAGTCAGGGAAGAGCAAGGACCACTCTTGGTGCCCTAGGCCAGGGGTGTGAGTCCAGGAACCATCCAGAGGTTGAAGGGCCAGAGAGAGATGGCTGTCCAGTGTATGCTGTATATGCTGTGAGAATAATTACCCCTTTTGTTAAAATATACTCCTGCCTCGTGAGTGCAATCTATCAGGGGGAGTAGTGTGAGTTCTGCTGGGATTGCCTTCACTTTCCTGGAGCTTGCAAGAGATAGAGGCGCTGACACCAATGAGATAAAGACCCATCATCTACCCCAGAAACCAGTCCTGATGTCCCCAACAACACCGGCGGACAACTCGGTATCCTGTAAGCCAGCACTACACACCTGGTAGCAGGGAAAATCTCCCAGACGGTGGGGGAAACACCGCTACACCACATTAAATGTGGGTGAAACAGATCCCAGTTTTGGCAAAGAAAGTACAACTGTGAGGACTCGGGGGTCACGGTGGTCGCAGCAAGACCCCCCCCTCACCTCTTTCGGCTCCCACTGCTGTGGGGCCCCGTCCTCTCCGTTGGGCTGCCGCTGCTCCGTGTGCGGCTGGTGCTCGGGCGCCTGCCATTGCCCCTGCGCACGCATCGCCTCCCGTTACGGAGCGCGTGCCGACACAAGTTAATTTATTCACTGCTCTTGCAGTGAAGCCACGCCCCCCCCCAAGTGCTGGTTAGTTAACCCTAAACCTTACCACCTGGCGGCCTATTATGGGGACACAATCCTGGACAGCTCCTCGGGCTCTCCAGGCCTGCTTCACTTCCCATTGGTCAGCCACAGTATTTATACCTGTCCTACCTCTCTCACATCGCTCGACATAGTCTCTCTTGTGGATGTATTCTGGCTCTCCCTATTGTCTTTGTTACTCAGGTTACGACTCGGCTCGGCGGACTTCTCTCTTTGCATCTTGACCATGGATCTCCCTGACGATGCAGATTCTTTCGCCCCTGGACCCCTGCTCGGACCCCTACCTTCCGGACCTCACCTATCCCTGGCCTTGGCTAACGGCAACTACTTCTACTCTGCTTCCGGTACCGGCAAGTATTGCTACAGCTATTCCCACCTGGCCAGGCAACACTAAACACCACACTCCGGACACGCTCCTTCTGCTGCGGGTGCGTGCACATATACGTCCCCACCTCAGTATAAGGGACGGGTCTGGTCTGCGGGCAGCACCGGCGTAACATTATGTTGAGCCCACAAGACGCAGATGAGACTGAACGTGGTAGCTTGTTGTCGACCATGTACCAGCAAATTCAGGTCATGACCGATCAGCTGGTTCTTCTTACCCGACAGGTAGAAGATCTCTCCTTACAGACACCCTCTGTGGTTCCTCCTCCGGCACCCGTGGAACCAGTGGGGCGCCGCGACACCGGGCCCGATGATCCCGGCACCCAAGCTGTACGATGGGGACCCGCACGCCTGCCGCGGATTTCTCAATCAATGTGAGATCCAGTTTGAGATGGCTCCGCAGCAGTACTCCACCTGATGTAAGAAGGTGGCGTACGTCTACAGCCTACTCACGGGAAATGCCCTGGCCTGGGCCTCCCCGATATGGGAACTACGCCCCGAAATTACTAGGGATTATGCGGCATTTAGACCAGACTTTCGTCAGGTCTTCGATACCTCCGCACGACAAGAGACTGCTTCTGACTCTTTGCTTCAGCTTACACAGGGACGTCAGCCCGTGGCTCAGTACGCCTTGGAGTTCAGGACCCTAGCAGCTGAGACTCGGTGGGGTCAGGAGGCTTTAGTCGCAGTTTTCTGGCGAGGACTTACGAATTCCGTAAAGGACGAGCTCGCTTAACACAACCCAGGCCAGGACTTCTGGAGGAACTGATCTCCCAGGCCATTCGGGTGGACCAACGTCTCCAGGTACGCCACTCCGAGCTCCAACACTTTCGATTTGTGCCTTTTCATGCCCCCTTTCCCAGGTTCTCTTCACCCACGAGACCTGCCATCCCTCCGCTGCCCGCTCTGGAGGCCCCGGAACCAATGCAACTCAGAGTTCAATGCACTCGGTCTCCTATTCAACAATTTCGCAGACTCGGTGGACTATGCTTTTACTGGGGATCCTCTGAGCATTTGATTCGCGAATTTCCTCAGTGTCCGGAAAACAACCAAGCCCAGTGAGTATGAAGGGGCTCTCCCTGGGTGCTAATTCTCCCTGCCCCCTTTCTAAGAAGGAACTTCCTAAAAAGTTTACTATCCCCGTTTCCCTCTCTGGTCCTACCTTTCAGACTTTCACCATGGCCTTCATCGATTCCGGCGCAGGAGGAAACTTCGTGCACCAGGAATTCTTGGAATTGAACCAGATTCCACTCATTAAGATCGTAGGGATCGACGGCCGCCCTCTCAACCCGGCTTTCATCTCCTTGGAGACCAGTCCCCTCACCCTTTCTTTTCATTCCCATAAGGAGACCCTGGCGTTGGATGTTATCCATGCTCCTGGAACACCTGTCACACTTGGCTTACCGTGGCTGCAGAAGCACAATCCGAACATCAATTGGACATCTCCAGATCCCATTGTCCGGAGGTCAAGGTCAGAGGAATCTTTTCCACCAGCTGTACTTCCGCCCCAACTGCTGGCTACCACATCCAACCCTAAAGGAGATGTACCTGCCCCATACGCAGATTTTATGGATGTCTTCAGCAAAACTCAGTCCGAGTTATTACCCCCACACAGATCTTACAATTGTCCGATAGACTTGGTGCCTGGATACACATTGCCTAAATCCAAGTCCTACCCCCTCTCTCTTCCTGAGACGAAGGCCATGGACGAATATATTCGCGAGAACTTGAAGCGGGGCTTTATATGGCATTCCAATTCACCCGCGGGGGCCGGATTCTTTTTTGTTAAGAAAAAAGATGGTACTCTCAGACCGTGTAAAGACTACCGGGGTCTGAACCGCATTACGGTGAAGAACCGCTGCCCACTCCCACTCATCTCTGAACTCTTCGACAGACTTCAAGGTGCTAACCTCTTTACTAAGCTAGATCTTCGCGGGGCATATAATCTCATTCGCATCCGGGAAGGCGATGAATGGAAGACCGCCTTCAACACCCGTAGCGGCCACTACGAATATCTTGTGATGCTTTCGGTTTATGCAACGCCCCGGCGGTCTTCCAGGACTTTATCAATGATATTTTTCGGGATGTCCTTAACCTTTTCGTAATTGTTTATCTGGACGACATTCTTATTTTTTTTTTAAATCTACAGGATCATATTACCCATACGAAGTTCGTGCTCTCCCGCCTCCGAGAGAATAGGTTGTTTGCCAAGTTGTAGAAATGTCTTTTTCACCAGTCCTCCACCTCCTTTCTTGGGTATATTCCAACAGGGGATTTGCCATGGACCCAGAGAAACTTAAAGCTGTAGCGGACTGGCCACAACACGATTCCCTCAAGTCTATTCAGCGCTTTCTGGGGTTCTCCAATTATTACCAGAAATTCATTCGCAATTTTTCCTCCATCATCGCCCCGATCACGGCACTGACCCGAAAAGGAGCGGATCCTTCAACTTGGTCACCTGAAGCACTCACGGCTTTCGAAACTTTGAAGCAAGCATTTGTCTCAGCTCCCATCCTCTGTCACCCGGACACCAATTTTCCATTCACCCTGGAGGTAGACGCTGCGGGGCCGGCGCGGTTCTATCCCAGAGATTTTCTCCCCAGGATAAACTCCACCCTTGTGGTTTTTTCTCTAAGAAATTTTCTCCAGCTGAGAGGAACTATGACGTGGGCAATAGGGAGCTTTTGGCCATCAAGTTGGCTCTTCAGGAATGGAGGCATCTTCTAGAAGGGTCAAAAGAGCCCTTTACGATTCTCACGGATCATAAAAACCTTTTGTATATCGAGAGTGCCCGCCGCTTAGGCTCCCGCCAAGCCCTCTAGTCATTATTTTTCTCTAGGTTTAATTTTATTTTGTCCTACATTCCCGGTACCAAGAACGTCAAGGCGGATGCCCTCTCTAGACAGTATTCTTCAGAATAAAGACCAGAAAAGACTACCGAGTCCATCCTTCCCAAGCAAAAGATCCTCGCGGTCGCTGCGTTCAAAAATCTTGAAAAGATCATCAAGTCTCAAGAACACCTGCCTAGAGATCTCGAGGTACCGAAGGACACTTTGTACGTACAGCCCAAGTTTATTCCTGAGATTCTGGATTGGGGGAACACCTCCCGTTCGGCAGGACATCCGGGATTCAAGAAGACATTGGACCTCATCCGTCGCACCTTCTGGTAGCCCAATATGGCCAAAACAATCCTTGAATTCACTCGGGCCTGTCCGGTATGTGCACGCAATAAGACACCTTACAAACCCCAGGGTCTTCTTATGCCTTTAGCCATCCCGGAGCGCCCTTGGTCTCACATATCCATGGACTTTATTGTCGAATTGCCTAGGTCGAATGGCATGAACACCATTCTAGTAGTGGTGGATCGATTTTCCAAGATGGCACATTTCCTTCCTCTCAAAGGATTACCCTCCTCACCCGCCCTAGCTGATATTTTTTCCAGGGAAATTTTCCGGATCCATGGTATTCCCACATCCATTGTATCAGACAGAGGTTCTCAATTTGTTTCCAGATTCTGGAGGACCTTCACCAAGAGACTGGGCATTTCTTCTTTTTTTTCTTCTGGATATCACCCTCAATCTAACGGGCAGACCGAGAGGATTAATCAATCCCTCGAGAAATATTTAAGGTGCTTCGTCTCTAACTCCCAGGATGACTGGTCGGAATTACTTCCCTGGGCTGAGTATGCCTTTAATTCCTCCAGGAACGAATCTACTCGTGAGACGCTTTTCTTTATTAATAACGGATTCCACCCGGCTCGCCTGCCTATTTCCAATGCCTCCTCTGGAGTACCAGCCGTAGATGAACACATCTCCCGCCTATAGGACTCTTGGGTTAAAATTCAATCAGCACTCCAAAATGCCTCCCTGACTTCGAAAGGCCAGGCTGACCGTCATCGCCGACCTGCGCCCAGTTACAAGCCAGAGGATAAGGTTTGGTTGTCTACCAAGAATATCCACCTCAAAACTCCTTCCCAAAAATTGGCACCTAGGTTTCTGGGTCCATTGCCTATCGTGGAGCAGGTTAACCCGGTGGCCTTCCGCCTTCAACTACCTCCAAGCATGAGAATTCCTAATGTTTTTCATACATCACTTCTCAAACCGTTCATCTCTAGTCCTCTATTTCCGGACCACACTCTTAAACCTGATCCAGTGATCATACAGGGCAACGAAGAGTACGAGGTCCAAGCCATACTAGATTTCCATCTCTCCAGAGGTAAAGTCCATTTCTTGGTCCATTGGAAGGGCTTCGGCCCAAAGAAAGGTCTTGGGTACCTCTTAACGACATTCACGCACCAGGACTTCTTAAATGCTTCCGTAAAAAGTTTCCATCCAAACCATGGAAGGATCGTCCTGAGGCCGACCCTGAAGGGGGTACTGTGAGGACTCGGGGGTCACGGCGGTCGCAGCGTGACCCCCCCTCACCTCTTTCGGCTCCCGCTGCTGTGGGGCCCCGTCCTCTCCGTCGGGCTGCAGCTGCTCCACGTGCGGCTGGTGCTCGGGCGCCTGCCATTGCCCCTGCGCACGCATCCCCTCCCGTTACGGAGCGCGTGCCGACACAAGTTAATTTATTCACTGCTCTTGCAGTGAAGCCACGCCCCCTGCCCACGCTCTGGTTACTAGTTAACCCTAAACCTTACCACCTGGCGGCCTATTATGGGGACCAATCCTGGACAGCTCCTCGGGCTCCTCCAGGCCTGCCTCCGCTTCCCATTGGTCAGCCACAGTATTTAGTACCTGTCCTACCTCTCTCACATCGCTCGACATAGTCTCTCTTGTGGATGTCTATTCTGGCTCTCCCTATTGTCTTTGTTACTCAGGTTACGACTCGGCTCGGCGGACTTCTCTCTTTGGCTCTCGACCCCGGATCTCCCTGACGACGCAGCTTCTTTCGCCCCTGGACCCCTTCTACTCTGCTTCCGGTACCGGCAAGTATTGCTACAGCTATTCCCACCTGGCCAGGCAACCCCAAACAGTATAAGGGACGGGTCTGGTCTGCGTGCAGCACCGGCGTAACAACAACGAAAGGAGTTCTGTAGTGCTGCTGCTGCTGCTGCTGCTGCTGATAATTGACTACAACTGAACAAATTCAGGTGATTTATTTATTTAAAGAGGCAATTCAAGCCGTTTTCATTTTTTCTCATACAGAATTGAAGCTTGGGGCCCCCGGAGCTGAATCCCATTAATTTCAGCCCTGTAGACCCCCTGCTTCAAACCTGTATTAAAAACATGACGAAAAAACGGCTTGGATTGCCCCTTTAAACTCAGTTAAGTGTCTGAAGGTTTTTTAGTGACATCTGGTGGTCAGTTTGGAGAATTGTAATTGTACCTGTGCTTCAGGCACCAGAGTATATTGTAAATGTATGTATCTACTGTATGTAGCACCTGCTACAAATATATGTATATCAGCTGTTTTCAACCTTTTTTCTCTCGGGGTACCCTAATCACAGTATTCAGTTGACACGCGCACACACACATGCAGCCAATCAGGATGGAGGAAAGTGCCCAGCCTCTAGCAATAACCCAGCTTTCTTTCTGGGAGATCGGGGAAATATCGTGGCCCCTTTTGATCCTCTCTCGGAAGCCCGGGGTGCTGCGGAACCCCAGTTGGCAAACACTCATGTATACTGTGGACAATACAGAATTAATATGCTGCGCCTATCACATGGCGCGATAAGAAATAAGTGACACTGTCACTGATCTGCCTGGCAACAAATGACTGGAGATTGAATCATCTGTATTCAAGAATCACCCCACCCTGAATGTATTTGTTGATTACTGGTATGTAAGGCTGAGGCCCCAGTGCCTCCGCTGCACGCGCACCCGTGAGGCTGGCGGCGCGTGCAGCCGATTCCCCGGTCTGCAGTGAGTTTCAGGAAGAGAGACCGGGGGGGGGGGGGAGCCGCCATGACGTCACCCGACAGGTTCGCCCTCATTGGCTGAAGCACCGGGGGGCGTGGCCTAGCGCTCCGTTGCGAGTCCTGCTCTTAATTCTATTGAGAGCAGGAGAAACTCTTGCCACAGCGCTGCTGCCCCCCTCGCAGCGGGCCCGGCGCCATTGAGGGGAGGGCTCTCGTCCCTGCAGCGTCCGCCACAGCGGGCGCTGCATTAGCATGCGGGGCCTCAGCCTTAGGGTTAGCAAACTTGATTGTTAATTGTGTTGTCTGTTAATTGTTCAGCTTGTAATAGGGAAATTTATGGGGGGGAGGGGGGGGGGGGTCATGTGACTGTTTAGATCAGGCCTGCACAACATACGGCCCGCGGGCCGCATGTGGCCCGTCTGGCCTCTCTGTGCGGCCCGCGATGACTCAGGCCGGGTGCCAGTTAATTAATTAAATAAATAAAAAATAAATAAAAAAAGTTTTAAAAAATGGCGGCGATTCATCACTCCCCTCCCTCCCCGCCGCCTCCCTCCCTCCCTCCCCGCCCCCAGGTTTTGCGGTGCGCGGGGGCAGCAGCAGCATGAGGAGGATGCGGCAGCCGTGAGTATTTTTTTTTTCAGTAGCAGGCTGCCGGGGAGGTCAGAGCATGCCAGGGGCGGGGCTTAGTCAGAGCATGCCGGGGGCGGGGCTTAGTCAGAGCATGCCGGAGTCAGAGCATGCCGGGGGGCGGGGCTTAGTCAGAGCATGCCGGGGGCG